>WOXC01010463.1:0-297500 GCA_011680675.1 Gymnobelideus leadbeateri
ATCATACAGATAATCAGAAAAAGAGCTGAGATTTGAACACTACTCCCCTGGATCTAAATTTAAAACCCTTTAAGTTTAATACATACATACATAAACACACACACATACACATAGAGACATATACATATGTGTATATATATACTATTTCTGATCTTATAGATAATCAGAAAGAGAGCTGAGATTTGAACACTACTCCCCTGGATCTAAATTTAAAACCCTTTAGTTTAATACATACATACATAAATGTTGTATGTATGTATTAAACTTACACACAGAGACATATACATATGTGTATATACATACTATTTTGATAGAAAAAGAAATTTATATAAAAGATAGGCAAAATGTTGATAAATAAGTTTATTTTATCTACTTTTGATAATTGTGTGAAGTAATCATTTTAAAATGAATTTAATGTCATTACATTGGGCTATAGGGTTTAAGATTTCATTCTGAAAAGAACCTTAGAGAAGAATAAATCCAACCTCCTTATTTTACAGACATGGAAATTGAGTCACAGAAAGTTGAAATGACTTGCCTGGTGTCAAATAGCGAGTAAGTATCTAAGGCAGGACTTGCACCCAAATCCAATTCAGTAGGTGCCATCTGATGAGGACAAAGAGACAAAATGAATAGTAGTCCTTTCTTTCATGGAACTTACATAGGCAGCCAGGTGGCGCAGTAGATAGAGTACTAGACCTTGAGTTGGGAAAACTCTAGCTCAAATCCTGACTCATTTTTAAAATGACAAAGTCACTTTAAACATTGCTCAGTCTCAGTTTCCTTGTTTATAAAATTGGGATAGTAATTGCACCTACCTCAAGGGGTTGTTGTGAAGATCAAATGAGATAACTGATAGAAAGCTCTTTACAAATTTCAAACAACTGTAAAATGTTAGCAATTATTATTGTTTTTATCTTTGTTATGATTATTCTACTGTAAGGAGACATCATGAAAACAGCTTTCAGAAGTAGGGAATGAGGGCTAATAAACAGAGGAATCAGGAAAGGTTTCCCATAGGAAATGGCAGTCACAAACATGAAAGCTGGCATGTTAGAGCCAATTCCATTTACTAAACATTCTGTAGTTTTTGAATCTAGTACTTTGATGGGTTTGTACTTTCACTGATACAGCTATTACCCACACTGAAATAAACTACAAATCCCAAGAACCTTCTTGCATTATAGGATGATATTCTAATTTTCCCATAATTTGGCCATAGAGGAGCTATTCAATTTACCTCATTAAAAAGCATATTTTAATTAAGTTGACATTTATTTATTGTTTTTTTATCACTGTTCACACCACTCTGATAGACACTACAAGGCAAAAACAAAGTAGCCCTTGACCTGAGGAAGCTTAAATTTATGGAGAAAAACAAATAAAAACGCAAGGATGTATAATTACAATGTAATTGGTGGGGGGGAGTCCCTAACAACTTGTGAAGGAGGTAACACTTGAGCTGAACACTGAAATAAACTAGGGATTCAAGAAGGCACAGAAAGGCAAAAAAAAAAAAAGAAGCCTGATTTTGGGAAACAGCAAATAAGCTAATTTGACTGGAATGGACAGTGGGTAAAGGATTCTTCAATTTATATTCTAAGACATTCAAGTCTAACACTATGATTCTAGGTTTTCTCAATGCCTGAAATGAGAATAGTATCATAATATATCTTTACACAAGGTCAAATTTACCAAACATTGTAGTTAATAGAGAACCATCATATAAGGCTGCCTTTGCTCACCACCTTTCAAAGAGTTAAAGTACAATGAAACACAATATATTGAACATTAGAATACCATTCTTTCTGTGCCCCTGCTCCTTACCAGATTTTCTAGTGGAAAACTAACTCCTATCTTAGCAGGAAATATAGAATTAAATAATAACATCTTCTATGTAGCTATGGGGAGAGGAGGAAAATAGCTCTTGCTAATTCTAGGAACAACTATGATTTCTCAAACCCAGTATGTAGTGATCAAAATGTCTTTGCATGCTTCAATTATATTATTAAACTTCTATCATTTCTGACTTTCTTTTCAAATAGCTTAGTTCAACAAGATCAGTAAGAGTGCTAAGCTTTGCTTTTAAATGTGATTGCTCTTTATTTTAAATAATAAACATATCCTGACATTGTTTGGAGATGTTATATATCTTGAATTATATATACACATGCAAAGTCAATGTAGGCAAAGAGAATGTAGTTTAAAATAAATCTGTGAGAGAGTTACATACAGATAGAGAGATCCACATACACACACATACATCATACTTCTCAGTGTAGATATAAACATATTATTTTTCCAGTAGGTACATTGATTCCTATTTCCAAAGGTAACTGATACAGAGATATACACACACATACATACATATACACATACTGTACACATGTAGGTAGGTAGGTATATATTTGTGTGTATATATATTGTGTGTGTGATATATATGTATATATATATATATATATATACATGTAGGTATATATTTCCCATAGCTACACATACATACACATATGTGTATGTTTTCTGTGCACCTATAAAAATATGAGCACACAGAATGAATTCTGATCAAAAGGTTCAGTTCAATTTTATATTTCTGATCTTTCAAAAGCGGTTTCCAATGAAGGATAAAATAATTAAGGGGCAGGGTTGGGCAGAAGGGAATAAGTATTTATATAATACCTACTTTGTTCCAGGCACTTCTTTAGGAGCTTGACAAAATCAAATTTCATTTGATATTCACAGCAACCCTGAAAGGTAGATGTTGTTATCATCTCAATTTTACAGTTGAGGAAATTGAGGTTAAGTGACCTGACCAGGGTCACAAATGGAGAAGATGCCTAAGCTTGGATTTGAATTCAGGTCTTCCTGACTCCAGGCCCAGAACTCTACTCATTACACCATCTAGGTGCCTGCTAATGAAATCAATCCTTCCTAATATTGAAAACTGACTTTTATAGGAGCATCCAAACAAAATAAAGAAAAGGCACTGGATTTTGAGACAAAGGAAACAAAGTTGTTATTTAAAGAGGTGATAGTGAAAACATTGCTTACACACTCTTGAAAGGAAGGATGAAAAATAGAGATAACAGGTGAACCTCATTGCCAGTTTAGATTTTGCTAATTACCTAGATTATCCTCAAATATGGTTTGGGCTGAATTATGCAGATAATTAAGTGGGGAAAGATGAGTGTTCAAGACTGTTTATATTGGCCCAATATATGGAAACATTACTGAAATATGCACTCAGTTTTGACTGGTAGTCCAGGCTGCAGATGCAAAGGAAAAGGCAGTTTCATGCAGGAAAAAAGAGAATTTTTAAAAGATTATTTGGGAAATAGATATGAAAGCCTAAAATTGGACATCAATATGAGTAAATTGCAAAGATGGAAAATGTGAAGAAGTTCTATTGAATGACAAAAACTATAATTAGAAAAATGTGAAAAAGTGAATTGTTGAAACAACAAAATGATATAGATTGATACAATACTATTTATATAGAGCACTGTCAAGTTTATAAAAATCTTTTCACACAAAAATCATGTGAGATGAGTAGAGTCTTACTATCTTTTTCACAAATGAGGAAATAGAGGAATTCTGTGAGTTGTTCAAGGTGAAAGAGGATGGAGCCTGCAAGGGTGACCAACGGGGTTTGGAATCAGATTTGGTTTGGAATCTCTTTCTGTTTAAGGTCCCCTCTCTAACCCCAAGACAGTTATTTTTCCTTTTTAGCCTCAGCTTTCTCATCTATTAGATGGAGTTGGGCTTGATAATACCTAAGATCCTTTACAGGGCAGCTAAGTGACACAGTGCATAGAGTGCTGGGTCAGATCTAGGAAGATCTAAGTTCAAATCCAGCCTCAGACACTTACTAGCTATGTGACCCTGGGCAAGTCTCTGAACCCTGTTTGCCATAGTTTCTTCATTTCTAAAATGAGCAGGAGTAGAAAATCACAAACCACTCCAATGTCTCTGCCAAGAAAACCCCAAATGGGGTTACTAAGAGTCAGATATGACTGAAAACATCTGAACATCCAAAATAGTCCCTTATACTTAAATCATAGTATCATAGGACCAGAGGATCATAGGATATAAATTATAACTAGAAGGGACTTTAAAGGTCCTTAGTCCAGTGGTTTCAAAATCAAACAGAAACAGGTGCCTCTGAATGAGGCATAAGGACCCCTGCAGACTGCATATTGACATAGAAAACCACATATTAACATTATCTAGGCTTTTTAAAATATTTCTCAATTCCATCCTAATCTGGTTCTAGCTGCTTTTGGGAGTGTTGTGGGCTGAAATGAGGCCCACAGGCCACAGATCTGACACCTCTGATCTACTCTTATGTTCTTAAATGGCAAATCAGGGAAAGATATGTTCAAGGACAAAGTCATATTCCCCTGTTTCTGTGGTATGCCAGTAATTAGACATATGCACAATAAATACGGGCCTTGTAAAAATGACTGAAATATTAGACCTAAGGCAGCTGATTACATTCCTCAGGGAGGTTTTACCAACCAGTTTCCTCATTCCACTTTGGCTGTTTCATTGTTTTTTCTGATTATGTATTTCCTCTGAAAAGTTCCACCCATACGTTGCTGCATCGTTTTGGCCCACAGTCTCCTCCCAAATACTGCTTCCAGTCTTGCCATGTTCCAGTTTAATACTACAGTCTTCTAACTATAGGCAGAAAAAACTAAAGAGTAGAAAAGAGACATGACTCGAGCAGATAACCTCTGAGCTTCCTTTCAATAAGGACTGAGTCTATGATTCTGTGCCTTGAATGTTGATATCGAACGTGGTGATTTTGCTAACTATTCCTTCAGACTTCTTCCTGGTTTCATTTTAGGTATTTGCAATGACTTAGTCATGATAGAAGAGAACAGCACAGATTATATTATTAGGGGTAGGTAGATGGAGTCATGCAACACAAAGGGAGTCAGCTAACTTTTTCACAAGTTTAGCTGGTTGTTTGTTTTTGATTTATTGATGTCCCAAGGTATGGAATTCAAATGTGCTCATTTGAATATCATCAAAGGACCCAGAAGAAAATGGGTGGATTTACTATGTCTACTCCAGTATATTTCAAAGAGACCTGCTTCCCACTTCCTAGCTTCTTCCACAATTTGATCTTTCTGTCTTTAGAATTCAGAAGCAGTAAGTCTTTGTGTGAAAGGCCTTATAAGCAATTTTTGGTGCCCAATGGAACTAATAAAGGATAATATTATTAGGAATAATATAGACAATTAATCTACTCAGTGGATTTTCCTCTTATCAGAGTATCACAGAGATGTAGAGAATGGAATAAAAAGTACAGAGTGATAGGCAACAGTTGAAATTGATCTTAAAAAAGGGCCAGAGATGAGTAAAACAAGCTCTTAATCAAAGAGTAAAGGATAAAGTAGGAGAACAAATCCATTGTATTTAGTTACTAATGAGATAAAATCCCAAGTAAGACTTAGTTATAGACATGTGTTAAGTAGTGAAGAGATAGGAATCAGAAAACAGTAGAGTGCAACTGGAAAACAACCAGATTGCCTGAGGAAAGCATGTGTAGCAAGATGAAAGATTAGATAAGCATAATTCTCTACTAAATTTACAAGTTTGAGCTCTCAACTGCTCTATGCACCTGAATCCTAGAATATGACTATCTTAGAACCAAGAAAGTTCTAAGAAAATCTCCATGGTTCATAGCATTTACAGTCAGAAAAAGTTGTGTTTTTTTTAGTCCTTCTAATAGACTTTATTTTAACCCTGGGCACTGAAAAGGATTTCATCAGAGACTTAATAAACCAATGTTCTATCTAGTCATAACCGATGGTGCAAAATATTTGCACTAAACAATCAATGAATATTTTAAAAAGTATTTACTATGGGGGTGGCTAAGTGGCCCAGTGAATAGAGCACTGGCCCTGGAGTCAGGAGGACCTGAGTTCAAATCTGGCCTCAGACACTTAACACACTTACTAGCTGTGTGACTTTGGGCAAGTCACTTAACCCCAATTGCCCTCCAAAAAGCAAAAAAAAAGTATTTACTATGTGCTTGATATTATGATACTTACATAGGGATATATAGAAAAGCAAAGGCTACTTTCTGCCCTCAAGTAGCTAACATTTTAATAGGAAAGACTTGAGATCAATATTGGAAGATTTTCTACTATGGAATGGTAAAATATCAACCTTTTATAAAGAGGTTATTTAAATTCTTGCTAATATCCTAGCCTATGACCCCCAAAAATTCATAATAAGGTTATTTACAGTGTGAGATACCTAGAAACTTCTAATTAAAATAAATTAAAAAAAAACAAAAAATATTTAACCAAATGGGCAGTTTTAAACTGGCTTAATGTTTCCCTCTTTTTTAGTTGCTTGGACTTAATTGATCCTCTTAACCAATTAAGCAACCCTGGGATAAACATACACTGGCTATACCTTGAGTAGGAAAAATGGAGAGACTATTTATGGAGGTCAGGTTTTTGCCTTGTCTAGAAGGACTCTGAGAACTGTTTTTAGACGGAATCCTGAGCTCTGTGCCACATTAATGATGACAGCTTAAAGTCCAACCATAAAGAAATCTCCTTATATTGACAGACAAACAATGAATGTTCCGAATGAGATATAATAATCAGAAACCAAGAATTGCTCCTGCTGCCCAGACATGTTCAACTCCACAGAATAAGATTCCCTTTCTAGGATAATTTCTTCACTCCTAAACTCACCATTACACTCCTAATTCAAGCCATGACTGTAACCACCACCATTTGCTTCCTTTCCCCTCTTGCCTCTTGGTAGAATACCAAGCTCCTCCCTTAGAGAGAACAGAAACAGGACTCTCAGCTCATTCCAATTTGCATCTGCTGCTTTGCCAGGTTTCAACTCCCTAGAACAAGGAACCCCCATGCCAAATATCCCCTGTGTTCCGCCTCACCGCTTTCCTGCCTCTTTTTTGTGTAATGTAAGTTTCTTGAGAGCAGAAACACTGTAAACCCAGTGCAGCACAATGTTTGGCACACAGTGAGTGGGTTCTTACTAAATATTTATTGGATTATTGGATTTGCACTAAAAAAGAAATACTTTCTCTTCTAACCTACTTCAAACACTGCTTCTTTCCTCTGCAGAAGGAAATTCAAGTCTTAAGGTGGCTTTTGAATAGCTCTAAGAAACCAAATAACTTTCAAGGAACCAACCCAAAAGAGAAACATTGCCAGTACCAAACAGAGAGCAATGCAATACGAAAGAACCAAAGCAAAGAACCAAAGGAAGAGAGGGTATTTCTGTCTCTCTGTAATCTTTCTTGCTTCTCTCCCACTGAGGCATCTGAAGGGAGCTGACAGAGAGTGACTGCACAGAGGAAGTTACAGAGAGATGAGGAGCCACTTCAAGTTGACAACGATACTGTTTCATCTGTCAGTCAAGACGTGTGGCGAACGGTCGAATACCAACACTATCCCTGAAATCATCTTATTCCTTTTCTTCTTCAAGGACATAAATATTTGATTCTCTCTTTTTCGAATTATTCTGATTCAAGTCTATACTTTCTTTGTTTTAAAGCACACTCATATACCATGCCATTGTGTGTTTTTAGTCAGTTGATTCATTATGAAAATTCAATTGAGAACTGGAAGGGTCCTTGGAAGAAGACTTGTCCAACCTCCTCATTTTACAGATGAGGAAACTGAGCCCCATGGAAGTGAAATGGTATGGAAGGGGTCACAAAATCAGTAAGTGCTGGAGTCAGGAATTGATCTCAGATATTCCTCATGGTGAATACAGTGCTCTATTCATTATGCCAAACAATGATAATTTGTGAAAAGTATGGCTGATTGGGGCAGCTAGGTGGCACAGTGAATAGATCTCCAGTCCTGGAATTGGGAGAACCTCAGTTCAAATCTGGTCTCAGACACTCGACACTAGCAGTGTGACCTTGGGCAAGTCACTCAACCCCGAATGCCTTATCTTTCCCCCTCCAAAAAAAATGAATGGTGAATAAATAGAGTAGCCTTTACCCTCTGAAATTATAGAAATCTGCAATATGTATTAGCTACTATTTTAGCTCTTCCATATTACTGTATCACAGTATTCTCTGTGACCCTGATTGTTGGTTATCAATAGGCCTCCAGCACACTGTGAATCAGGAGAAGGAAAGAGGAGCAATGCTGTACTGGAAGGACATGAAGTGATACAAAGAGAGCTTAATATTAGCAATATCTTCTATTTTTCTAAAAAAGGAGCACTGAGCCACATGATCTTGTTTCCTAATAGTGAGCAAGGGGGTGTGCCTCATCCCCAACTAACCCGTTTCAATAATAATATTGCTTTTTGTACAGGGCAGGGATTTTAATCTAATCTCTGGGAGATAGGGCAGAAGGAATGTTTGAAGGGAAAACAGGAAGAAAAGCTTCAATTTTAAAACCAATGAACTTTATATTGTATAAAGCTGATCCAGGGTCATGGGGGTTTCTGGCAGCTGAGAAAAAAGCCAGGTTTTATTACACATATGTGAGGAGATGAAGGAAAGTATGGACAAATGTTTGTTGTATCTGTAATGGCATTATGACTCAGGAATGGAGAATCCTTTATATGCTGAAAGGAATTCAAAGCTAGGAAAAATGAAATATTTATCATAATATTATTAAAGGCATACGGTAATTTAACATATACCCAGGAATAGGCTGCTTCAAAGGGTATATGGAGACAATGCATCTGAGGAAGGCAGAAGGAATAGAGGAGAAAAATCTATAAAAGCATTTAAAATGGTGTTCAAACAAAGACTTTTCTCTTTGATTTTTCTCAGAGATAGGGAGATATCATCATTCTCAGTTATTGAGCACCCAATGTATGCATAGAAAGGGAGGATGTAACAAAGGGAATAGGAGATACTTTCCTTACATTAAAGGAAATTGTACTTTTAATAAGGTAGAGAAAGCTCAAATAGAATTTCATTAGAATATAAAATAAAGCAAAACCACAGAAGAAACTTTATCATGTGAGTGAGAGAAGCTGGAAGATACTCCTCACCACATCCTAAGGTAGCTGTGGTATCCCTGGGGAAGCAAACCCCACTTCCAATGCTTGGTGTTTGAGGAAAGTAAAGGTAATTATTGAAAACCTCTAGTATGTTTTCAGTTGAAAGAACAATTTCACAGAAATGACAGCCCAATGAGTATCTAGGGTATGGCATAATTATAAATTAACTCTTTATTCATTAACATATGCCCTCTTCTATCTTGGTAGCCTTATTACAGTTAAATATATGTATATATGTGTGCATGTACATGAATATGTACACCTGTATATACATATAGATAGATGCATGGATGTCTATGACATACACGTGCATACATATATGCATGAATGTCTAGGTATGCATATATACACCTGAACATGCACATACATACGTCTGCATATATTGTGTGTATGTATGTGTTTACCTATATCTAACTATCTATCTATCTATCTATCTATCTATCTATCTATCTATCTATCTGTCTGTCTGTCTTCCTTCTCCATGCTGCTGCTGCTCCTCTTCCCGATATTGAGGTTCAGATCAAAACAGAAAGGAAGCAGGGAAAGGAAGGGAACAAGCATTTATTTATATACAGTCAGACACTGTGCTAAGTGTTTTACAAGTATTATCTTATTTGATTCTCACAACAGTCCTGCAAGGTAGGTGCTCTTATTATCCCCATTTTATAGTTGAGGAAACCGAGACAAAGAAAAGTCAAGTGATTTTCCCAGGGTCACACAGCTGGTAAATGTATGATATTGGATCTGAACTCCAGTGTTCCTGTCTTTAAGCCCAGTACTCTATCCACTGCAATACCCACCTGCCCCTGAACTTCCCTGGGAGGCCTTCCTTGAGTGAGTTGTCCCCTGCAGTGTGGGCAGATCAATTGATCCTGCTTATTATCCTGCAGATTATCATCCTGCTTCTGTTCTCCCATTTGTGTTCTTCCCTCTTCTTTCTTCCCAAAGAACACAAACTTCCTGAGGGCAGGGAAAGTCTTCTCATCATGAAATTCTCACCACACAAGCATAGTACTGCACATACAATAGAACTTTAATTTATTTGAATAATTCATCAATTCATTGGGATATAGGAGCTTTATTGGATTCAGAACCTTGGACTTGGCATCAGGAAAAGCTGGGTTCAAGTCTTGCCTTAGATACTTACTAGTTCTGTGAACCTAGGCAATTCACTTAGCCTCTGTATGCCTTCAGTGTCTTCACCTTTAAAATTGTGATGATAATAATAGCACTGATGCCATATGATATTTCTCTGCTAATCAAAGAGAAGAATGTATGCAACAACTTTACCCATTGTATTGCCTTACAGGGTCTCCCCAAAGACTTAGTGCAATTTTAAGCTTCAATAACTTTGAAACTGGGCTAAGACTTTTTGGACACTGTGTACAAATGGGAGTTATTATCATTCGTGTGTAGATGGCCTTTTATGAAGATTACCTTAAACGCTATGAAAAAAAATGAAAGCATATCTTCTTCTCAATCTGCCTTGTGTGTATACATATACATATATATGTCAAAGTTATAATAAATTATTTCTTTGCATCTATCAATATATCTATGCATTTATATGATTCTATGCAATGTATGTATGTTTGTATATATGTATGTATCTATCTATACGTCCATCTATCATCTAGATCTTGAAATGCTTAGAATTATATGAGGAGGTCAGGTCAACACAAATCCTTGGAAGTCTGTAGTCACCTTTGAGAATTTCTTTCTAGGACTGCAGTTCTTAATATTTTGCCCTCCCTCACCCTCTGAGCCCCCCCCACCCTCTCCTGGGGAAATGCCCTCGTTTTCACTCCCAGCTCTCACTTTCCTTGATCAATCCAGAGTTTCTGAGTCTCTCTGACTAGGTGAAGTTCCATTTCTATTATGAGTCACTCTCTACTCTACCCCTGCCATAGCTCCTTTCTCTGAATGTGATTAATAATGACATTCAGAACTCCTTGCTGAAATATAGTTTCTATATTTAATAGGAGAGATGGATAGGGAGGAGGGATGGTGGGAGGATTGCAGGTTGACTAAATGACCAGAGGAGGGGATTGAGTATCAATGCATTTTTATTCAATATAGCAATTCCCTGATAAGATGAAAAAACCTAATTCAATAAAACTTCAAAGTACTAAGGATATTGGGAGGATTGATTTTCTTGGCTATATTTGGTGAGTAAAATACTTGTTGAATGTCAATGATGGGTATAAGGGGCTGGGGGTGGGAGTGGTGTAAAAGCATCACTGACCTTCATGTAGAACAGGATATTAATGTTCCAACATTTGTAAAACATGCCACTGTCTTTTTCTACCTTCAGTTTGCAGGTCAGATCTTTTTTTTCTTCCCTCAATTCATTTGCCTCTTTAAGTGAAATTAAATTTTATGAATTATGTGTAATACATAGTCACATCATTGTGGGGTAGAAGGTATTCCAGAGGACACATTTCTAAGGGAGGGAAATCTCACTATGGGAATGAGATTCTATACCTGGTCATACATATTTTAGTACCACATTGAACGTTTTTATATTTATAAATCCCTAAAATATTGTCTGTCTCTCACTGATTGTTCATATCTAGTAGCACCTGGGTATTGGTGATTTTTTTTTCTTCCTGATATTACTTTGAAGATCCTGCATATCTGACTGCCAGTTTATTTGGTATAATACTTTATCTACTGTTTGAGGGAAAGAATCTACTTACAAATGAAATTCCTAGAGATCTATAGACAGATGCCTTATTTTTCCCCCTTGCGAATGATGAGTTAGGGGAATAGACAGGAAAGGCAAGAACATATTATTATAATGTACCTTTAGCTAGCTCAACATAATGCAGGTGTACAGATTTGGGGTAGGTTTTTTTTTCTTTCTTTTTTTTGGTCTAGACCTATGATTTCATCTCTATAGAGACTCCCTGGTATGGACCCCCTCCTCCAGTCTACACTTATGTAGGTAGAGCTTTCCTGGCTAAACAATGTTCTGAGATCCTAAATGATTTGCCTATCACCATGCAGTTGATATTTGGGAAAAAGCAGAATTTGAGCCCATATCTTCCTGAACTCAAGACTAATCTCTCTGTACATGTTAGGTTATTAAATAAAATACTTATTTTAAAGAACTGATACAATGTGGAATATTGTGAAAAGGGGAAGTTTTAGCAAGTCCATTATTTAAGGCAATTCATATCCTGCCCTATGTTCAGATGACTAGTAAATCTTAGAGGAAAAATATGAAGTTAGGTCTATATACAATCCAAGACCAAGTCACTTCCAACTATGCTACTTTTCATTTTTTTGCTTTTTTATGGAGGGGAGAGGGCAGGGCAATTGGAGTTAAGTGACTTGCTCAACGTCATATGGATAGTAAGTGTTACATGTCTGAGGTTGGATTTGAATTCAGATCCTCTTCACTCCAGGGATGGTTCTCTATTCACTGTGCCATCTAGCTGCTCCATGCTACTTCTTAAAAATAATACATTCCAATATTTTATTTTTGTGCATCACTGCATAGTCTACTTTGGGAGGTGCTTTCACTATTCTTTGCCAAGAAATTTTATTTGATATATGATCTACTTTTAAAAAATAAAGTTATTTAATTTTAATTTTCATCATTCAGTTCCATAGATGAGTTCCAAATTTTCTCCCCATCTCTCCCCTCCCCCACTCCAAGATAGTGTGTAATTTGATATAGGATTTACACATATATTCATATTAAACCTATTTTTACATTAGTATATATCCTACTTTTCCCCCAATCATATTAAGTTAATATCAGTCTTTAAAAAGAACTGTGATTTAATTGGTATGTATGACAAACTTCCATTAAGGAAATATTTTCTGCCAATACTGCCCAGTACCTGATTTGCAAATTATAGCCTTAGAAATCATCTGGGAACTGAAAGTCTAAGCAATACAACCAGTGTGCTGCAGGAACTTTGATACACATTTTTCTGACACTGAGGCCAGTTCTCTGAACAGTATGTCACCAAACTGCCTCTCAAGATCATTAATACCAGAATAAAACTACTTTCCTATATGCCTGTTTATTCAAGGGAATGTCCAGGTTTTGAAATTCCCTCTATCAACTCAAGTCAGTTCCTTTCCCACAACTTATAGTCTTAGAGAACTGAGAGGTGATTAGTCCGGGATCACACAGTCATTATATATTAAAAGCAGGATTTAAACGCACAACTGTCCTGGCTTCAAGGCCAGCCCTCTAGTTTACCAAGTTGAGCTATTCAAATGTTTACCTCTTTTCCTGATTTGTTCTCTTTTAACCAAATTCTCTCATTCTCTCCCTCTCTCTCTCTCTCTCTCTCTCTCTCTCTCTCTCTCTCTCTCTCTCTCTCTCTCTCATCTATCTCTCATCTATCTATCTATCTATCTATCTATCTATCTATCTATCTATCTCATTCAAGTTGAAATTAGTCAGGTTTCTTGCCCTGATCATTTATGAATTCCTCTCTGTGCTCCTTCTGATCTGATCTGCCTGCTTATTTCTAGTAATCAGACATCCCAAACTGGAGAGAACATTTCAGAATAGGTTTCACTCATGTCAAAAGAGGATCTGCCACTCTCCCATTCAGTGATGAAATGACTCAAAATACAGTGCATCAAAAAATTGCATTAGCCTTTTGGGTGCCACATTACACCAAAAATTCAGTCCTCTTCCTTGGTGCAGTTTCATATCTATAGCTGTCTCTGTAATGTCTCCTAAATGTGTCGCTACCATCTCAAATGCTAACAGAGAATGATTCTTACTATTCCTCCTAAACCTTCTCACTCCAATCCTTTTAAAAGTCAGTCACTTTTTAGGTCCCATCACAAAACTCATGACCAGGGTGTTATCCTCTCTGCAACCTCTGAGACAAAAACAATTGAGCCAAGACCATTCACTGTTTGTTCTTTGAAAAGGTCTTCTCCAGGATATCCATGTTAATTCACTTTCCAAGTACTGAAATGTTTTATCATCTAGATTATATTTGTATCCTCCTATCCATTTTTTCTGTACCAAATCACTTTAAGTGAACTCTTTAGAAAAGAACTAAATTCTGTGCTGACATTTTAAGCTAGTTAATATTGTACCACTTTAATTCCATCCATTAGCCCTCTCTCCCATAACAGGAATGTATTTTATGTGGCTTACATTGTCATTGTGTTATATTTCCATCTTTGCTGTTGTTGTTTCAATCATGTCCAACTCTTCATGATCCCATTTGGTGTTTTCTTGGCAAAGACAGTATAGTGGTTTGTCATTTCCTTCTCCAGATCATTTTACAGATGAGAAAACTGAGCCAAACAAGGTTAAATAATTTTCTCAGTGTCACATAGTGAGTGTCTCAGGTTGGATTAGAACTCAGTTCTTCCTGACTCCAGGCCCACCATCTCTGCCACTGGCTTATCGAATAACTCTGAATCAATGAAAGGCAGCCTGGCAGTAGTAGAACAAATCCTGGCTTTGGAGTTAGGGAATTAGAGTTCAAATTCTAGCTCTGTTTATTACATGTGTGACCCTATGAAAGTTACTTAGCCTCTTCAGACTTCTATTTCTTTTTCTCTGAAGTGAAGATGATGAACAAGATGATGAGAGACAGTGCTGTGTGGTAGAAAGATCACTAACTCTTAAGTGAGTGGACCTGATCTTATATTTAATTTCTCGATGGTCCTGATCCTTTTGGGCTCTTTTTTCTTTATCTTTAAAATGAGGGAATGGACTAGACGCCTTCTAAGGTACTTCCATGTCCTAAACTTATGCCCTATCTGCTAGGCGGCACAGTGGACAGAGCACTTAACTTGGAATCAGGAACACCTAAATTTAAATACTGCTTCCAACACTTAGCAGTGTGACCACTGCAAAGTCACTGAGGATCTAGGAAGCTATGCCATTGCATGTAAAATGGGGACAATAATAAGCTCCTATTTACAGGATTGTTTTGAGGACTAAAAAAAGTAAAAAAAATATATATATCTATATATACATATATATAGTACTTTGGAATTTTTTTGGTTTTTTGGAGGGAGAAAGGGAGGGCAATTGGGGTTAAGTGACATGCCCAAGGTCACATGACAAGCAAGTGTCTGAGGCCGGATTTGAACTCAGGTCCTCCTGACTCCATCCATGGCTGGTACTCTATTCTCTGTGCCACCTATCCGCCCCAAGTACTTTGCAAATCTTAAAGCTCCATGTAAATGTTAGCTATTATTTCTACTTTTCTGGGCATAGATAGCCTAACAATGAGCAAATAAACAGCAATGGAGATACAGGTGAGTAATTACTAATTGGGGCCAATGTAGACAATACCTTCAAAGGAATCTCACTTGATAGGAATCTTGAAAGTCTGGTAGACTTTGGTTAATAGCTTCATCTGAAGAAAGCTCAAGAATTGAGGGTAAGATTCCAGAAGAAAATAAACCTTTCTCCAAAAATTAATGACAGTAGGAGCATTTTAATGTACAGTTATTATCAGTTTGCTCATCTCTAGTTATTTGCTATTTTTAAAAAGTTGGAAATCATAAGAGTATGTTCTAGGTAGGACAGGCATTAACTAGCTGTGTACAATATCAAATAAATCATTTAACCATAAGTAGAAGCCTCACTTCTCTCATCTGTAAAATGGGAAGGCAGTCTGGGACACTATTGCTTTCTAACTCAAATATTTTATCAGTTGTGTGTCTTTTTCAATAGCAAAAGGAGTGAGGGTTAGAAAAGAGGGAGAAAGAAAAGTGAAGGTGGGGGGGGCAGAGAGAAGAAGAGAGGGGAGGAGGGAGACAGGAGAGAAATGAGAAAGAAATAAAGAAAGAAGAAAAGAGAAGTAGGGAGAGAAAAAAAAGGAGACAGGAGGAACATAAGAAAGAGAAGAAAAAGAAAAGGAAAAAAAGAATAAAGAGACAACAGGAGAGAAAGAAAAATAGATTAAGTCCTATTCTAATTTCTTTATTTTCATCTGATCTGCAACTTCTTACAGGTAAAGTGTGTGTGTGTGTGTGTGTGTGTGTGTGTGTGTGTGTGTGTGTGTGTGTGTTGAGAGGGATCTAGAACTTCATTCTCCTTATCATCAGTTTGTTTCCCTTCAAAAACCCAGAAGTGTATGCCAATGAGGTTTCACCATCTAATCAGCAGATATATTTTATGCTGTGGTTGTTTCTATTTAGCCTAGATTGAAAACCCCTAAGTCAGATACTTTGCTGATGTGTAGTTCCAATTCTACACCTTATAAACCATCAGCAAATAAATTCTCATAGGAAATTCTGCTACCAAAGCCTGTGGCCTAAAACTAATGTCCTTTCCTCCAAACTACAGAGGGTTTATGTCATTATACTATAACTCTTGGTTAGTTTTTAATACATGTGGCAGTGTTAGTATTCAAGCTAATCTTAATTAATTTTCCGCTTAGAAGCCAGCTTATTCAGTTCTAATATAAGATACATACTGTTTCTCCCAATTTAGTGAATTCAATAGCTCCATTTTAAAGAAAATGCCAAGTTTCTAAAATGCTTGAGGCTGTTTTTTGTAATTTTATCTGTTTGTAGTCACATTAAACAAGATGTCTCCAGACTGACTCTGACAATATTTGTCAACTTTAAAAAATATTATTATATCAAATCTACTAGACTCCTTTTTATTCATGCTTCCCCCCTCAAAAAAAAATAGTACTGCTTTTGATACTTTTCAGGCTCTTATTATTTCTATCACTCCACTTCTCTACTCCAAAGCAATATAGTCTATTGTTTTATATGACAATCATTCTGTTAATTTACATTTTTCTGATATTCCTGAATACTTAAAAGATAACTGCTAGTGCTATATAAGGGGTCACAAATTTGCTTCAATTCCTATAAAACATATTTTCAAAGAATCATCGATTTGATTGTAAGGAACTTTAGAGATCATGAGGTCCAACCCTACCCCACCCCCTTCTTATAAATGAGTAAACTGAGGTCTAGAAAGGTCTCCTAATTTGCTCAAGATTGAATAAGTAGCAAATGGCAGAGTTCAAATCTGAACTCAGGTATATATCCTGTGCTCCCTCCACTACAACATCCTGCTCCTTATTTTAATATTCTACTCCTTAAAACTTTGGGAAAATCATGGTTGTTGTTATGATTCTTTTTATATACAGATATTCAGGCATGTAAATATTTATGGTCAGGTTTTTGAACAGGTAAATATTTGTGCATAATACTGTCACAAACAAAATATTAGGTATTGATAAAATATTTACTGGAGATTAATTTTTCATATGCCATGAGGTATTTGCCTGTCAGCAATTTCACAGTTCAACAATTTCTCAGTGAATTGGGCCTGACCTCAAAATTTCAGCTAATTAACGTGTTTACAAAAATCATTCCTTATTCACTTAACTCTGAAGCAATGAGTATGGTTCTGTAATTATGTTAAGTTTTCGTTAGCATTCAACCATTAGTCTTCTATGTGACTCCTTTTTCATTCTAAACAAAAGAAGAAATATACCACCTTTTGGGCTTAGAATATTTCTATTTTGATTTGATACAAAGAAAATTTATGGGTGGGGTCTCTTTAGAATAAAGAATTAGTTGAAAGCTCCTGGCAAATCATTTGCCTCTAAGATCCTCAGTTTTCTCATTTGTAGGACAGGAAGAATTCTCTTTGTTATATTGTAAAGGCCTTTGCAAGACACAGACTACTGTTCAATTGTTATCTACCACCTTTTATGAGACCTTATAAGAAGAGAGGACTAGTTTCCTGCTGAGCCTTATAATCAAACCAATTCCACTAGTGTTGATAGTTTTTTTTTTTCCCTGAACCTAAGACATTTGCAATGAAGAGCATAGACTCAGATGTTCTCACATCATTCTCTGAGTATCTGTAGCATGGGGCCCCATCCAACATTCTTATTTTCTTTTTTGTTTTTGTTTTTTCTTTTGGAGGGGGGAAGGCAGGGCAATTGGGGTTAAGTGATTTGCCCAAGGTCACACAGCTAGTAAGTGTTAAGTGTCTGAAGCCAGATTTGGACTCAGATCCTCCTGACTCCTGGGCCAGTGCTCTATTCACTGTGCCACCCAGCTGCCCCAATCATCCTTGTCTTGACAAAGCTGGGGAAATGACTAGAACAGGGATCATTTGAGATGAAATAGCAGAGAAGCTACAGATCTTGTACTGGGAAAGTCATTAGAAAGAGGAAGAAGTGAAGAAACACACCAATGAGCAAATATTTCCTCATTAAATATTTTATGTGGTGATAATTTAACAAAGTCTTAGAAAGGGGTTCCTCCTTTGATTTTCCCAGAAATCCTTGAAAAGATCTAGGCTCCTGAGAATACTAATCCCTTGTTCAACACAACAAAGTTGCTTACAAAATATTTGGTGAATGCTTTAACTGATCAGGAAAAAAAAAACAACTTAGAGTCAATCAGCATTCTTCAAAAGTAATAACAATGGTCTTTTAAATTTTTCTTCTACATATCATTGGGTTTGAATTGTGGCTTTAACTATTACTTACTACTTTATGGACTCAGGGCAAGTCATTTCTCTCTAGGCCTAAATTTCCTTATCAATTAAATAAAAATGTTAGACTACATCTCCCTGAGTCTTCTCCTAGTGCAGATCTATGAACCTTAGACATTGTGACCTTGGGAAAATACCTATCCTTGGTGCTGGGGTGAGGGGATGGAGTGGCAATATAAGGCTTAGATATATGGTTTCTGTCCTCACAGAGTTTAGAGGCTAATTATAGGGATAAGATGCAACATAACAAGAACATACAACATTCCATGGTAAGTGCATTAGAGTGTATACTCATAACTTTACAAAAAAAAAAAAAAACAAAAGGAATTGTGTCCCCATTCTATAAAACCTGTGCTTAATCCCTCTCCAGATGTTTATCTACACAGGTTAAATTTGCTTGATATTTTCCCATTAATCAGAACACAGGCAGGAAAAATCCCTTTTGTGTTGCTGATCTGAGGCCTACTAATTAGCCATAATAATTAGTGCCTTGGACAGATGAAATCCAGATTGCACTGGATCCTGTTTGGTCCTGGAGCTTTCCCATACCTAAATTAGGACTACCACTATGGCAACCCCTAGCAGAGTACAATCATCCTCTTTGAAATAAATGCCTACAGATGCTCTCCTCCCCTCCCCAGATAACAGTGGCTCTCAGCCAGACTCAGCAGAAACCTTGATAGAATGGCTCACAATAGTCTACAAAGTACTGTGGAACTACCAGAAAATTCTGAATGAGCTATAAAGGCATCCTTGAACATCTGGGGTATCCTGAAAAATCTGGGGGCTTTTATCCCAGCACCATAATGGAAAAGCTTTATTTAAAGTGTGCACCATGGAAATAGGAAGCTAATCTAATGGGACATTTCATTCTCTATGATAGGCTTTGTTCTACCCACACTCTTCTATAAACTCGCAGAGATCATGGGGGCATACTTTCCTGGCACTTTGATGGATATGTGATCTCATCCATGTAGGTGCTCTTTACAGTGGTCCAAATCACAATCCTCCATGTCTGTGCATGCTGTGTGACTCTAGTCAATGTTCTTTCATAAATCCTATTGAGGGGGTTCACCTCCAGATATCTTTGATGTCAAATGAATTTATACTGAACATGGTTACTGCCTATTGGTTATATCTTACCCTTAGTACATAACCAGCTTCTTATATATTTCTTATGAAATCCTTTATTCCATTTCTCTTGAGCTGCAATTCTTGGGTAATATATTGTGATCTAACACCCATGTGTTTCTCTATTGTCTGGGCCCATATTTAATGTAAATTCTATAAACTTCAAAGAACCCTGCCCTATTCTAAGCACTTTTCAATACATGTTCAATACAACCACTTCTAATTAATCTGTTTATACTACCATTGTTGAAAAATTCAGTATATCTGACTTGGAGGTAAGAAGATTTGAATTCTAATCCTTCCCCAGATCCCTACTAACTGTACGACCCTGGGAAATCCACTTAACTGCTTTTATCCTTGATTTCTTCATCTGGAAAATGGGGATAATAATAGCACCTACCTCCCAGGGTTATTATGAGGATCAGATGAGATGACATGAAGTGCCTTGCATAACTTAAAGGCATGGGTACTCTCTTTAAAAGGAACCTTTGGGAAGAGCCATTTGATATTCAGAATGAAAAGTCCTAGAGGTGGGAATACTTACAAAGTATGGATTCTAGGACTGAAGTGATCTCTCAGGAAGTAAAAGGTTTCTGGGGATGGTAGATTAAATGAAGGTGTTTTTGGTTCTCCTTCTGGTTCTGTTTTTCTTCATATTGGGAGGTTTTTTTTGAGGGGAGGGACATCAAAACAGTAAACAGGTATGTGATTATTTTTCACAGATAATATAGTGTTCAAATTGTCCTGGTAAATACTTTCTCAGGTTTGATCTACAAAGAGGATTCCAATTATATAAATAGGGTGCTTATTGACTAACTTGTGTGTTTGCATATATACAAATACAGATTGTCCAGATCCTTTAGCAAAACAAGATTTACTCATTAAAACATTTCATGGGCCTCTAAACTTAATGCCACCACAGCCAGTCCACATATAAAAGTTTCGACCTCCACCTTTCCTTCAATGGTATTGACTTGCCAGGAATCTAACCCTGAAGAATACTCAAAGGTCACAGGGGATAGTGGCACAGAAAGCAAAGTGATCAGGGGTCCAAGACGAGAACAGACGAGGGCATGTAATGGAGGGCGGAGGGAAGAGAAAAAAGGGGAGGTAGAATCGTTATGGAGAGGCTAAAGGAACTGAGTCAAGGTGATGTCCCTGGAAAGCAGGGATGTTGTTGGGAATAATTTTCACAGTGAGAGAAATTTGAAACAAAGGCGCAGCATTAGGGGATGAAACTGTGATATCATAAATTCGAGATGGAGTCTATATGTAATCTTATTGGATGGCTCCAAAATGCAAATCATTATTTTTCTCCTCCAGAGGGTCTAGAATGAAGCTAATACCACTTCCTCTTTTCCTGGTCTTCCACTCCTATCTCCTAATTGGTTTGTGTCACCTTCATCCCTATACTATGGCTGTCCCTGACAGTGTCTGAAATGCTCTATCCTTGGAGTCCTGTGAGTATGTCATTTAAATGAAGACATCTATAAATATGGGCACATTACAACTCACCATCTGGCCCTGCCTTTTGGACCACTCTCATCCCTAAAGATCAGCACACATGGAGAGTGTTGCAACTAATCAATTATTTCACCATCCTCACTCTGTTGCTAACGGACCCTGCTCTGTTGTAGCAATACTACTGATGTCTGATGGTGAGAGCGACAGACTGAGGGATGAGTGTTTCTATCCAAAGTGAGCATCAAGTACAGCTCCCTCCTGATCTCTGCTTTACACCATTCTCCTAATTGGTCTCTGCTTCCCTTTGCTGTAGTTTCTTTTTTGTCCTCTGCTGGTCACTTAAATTTATCCTCCTTTACTTCTTTAAATCTTAAAAATATTATATGGCTTCCATTTATCCTTTCTCTTCATCTTTTCTGAACATTCTGTTCTTCCTCCACTCTCTTCCTCCTGCCACCTCATCCGAAATTAGTTCTCAGAATTTCAGATTTGAATGGACGTGCCTTCAGAAGCCATCAAGTACAACACCAAACTGAGCAAGAATTTTCAACCTTTTTTCAAAGATCACTAGTGAGCAGGAAATTCTGGAGGAAGTCAGTTTCACTTTGGATCTTGTCTAAATGCTAGGAAATGTGTCCTTACATTAAGCTAAAACCTGTTCCTCTGGCATATTTCCAACCATTGCTCCAAGTTTTGTCTTCTAGGGCCAAATAGAACTGTGTAATGTTACTTCCACAGGAGAGCCCAGCTATCACGGTCCTACTAAGTCTTCATTTCTCTAGGTTCAGTCTCTAATTCCTTCAAACGTTACTGATGTGGCATAAACTTGAGCTCCTTTGCCATCCTAACTGATCTCCTTTGAACAGTCTTTGGTATATCAACAGGGAATAGGCTCCAGATCTTTGGTTTCATTGATAGAGGCTATTGGCTTATTGTCAAATGAGGAATCTCCCTCTATCAATGCAGGTTGCCACTTTTCTCTGAAACTTTTAGTTTTAAGAACATTGACTAACATGCTAAGAGGTTAACTGACTTGCCTAGGGTCAACCAGTCAGAATTTCACCCCAAGCCTTCCTGGCACATCTTCCACTACATCTAGAGGCAGCTAGGTGGCACAATGGATAGAATTCTGGATCTGGAATCAGGAACAATTAAGGTCTAATTCAATCTAAAACGTTCACTAGCAATGAAACTCTAGGCACCTCAGTTTCTTCATCTATAGAATAGAAATCATAAAGATATCTATTTCCCAGCCCTTTCCCTCTGACATAGGTGTGTGTACATATAACATACATACACATACAAACACATACACACATATACACATATGTATATTATTATTATTATTATTATTAACAATTTTCTTCTGAACACATTGCTTGAGATGAGATCTGACCTATTCAGATTATAAAGTGAAGTTATCACATTCAATAATACTACATTCACATAATTATAAAAACTATGCTTCTCTTAATACAGTCTAAGGTCATTTAACCATTTATAATCCATTAGAATTCTCAGGGGCAAGCTAGTTGGCACAGTGGATAGAGTGCTAGACCTGGAGTCAAGAAGACTCATCTTCCTGAGTTCAAATCTGTCCTCAGACACTTACTAGCTGTGTGACCTTAGGAAATCATTAACCTTTGTGCCTCAGTTGGAAATGGCTGAAAACTTCAGTATCTTTTCCAAGAAAATCCCCAAAAAGGTCATGAAGAGTCAAACTTAACTGAAAATGATTCAACAACAACAGAATTCCCAGATAATTAGATCTTTTTCAACTATATTTCTCTATTTAAAATTATTAATTTTTAGTTTTCAACATTCACTTCCATATATTTTAAATTTTCTTCCCTTCCCCCTCCCCTTCCTCCCCACTACGGCATGCACTCTGATATGGGTCTACTCATACATTCTTATTAAACACATTTTCACATTAGTCATGTTGCATAGGAGAATTATAATGAGAAACCATGAGAGAGAAATAATGAAACAAAAAAGTAAATAGTCTGCTTTGCTCTGCATTCTGACTCCATAGTTCTTTCTCTGCATGTGGATGGCATTTACCATCATGAGTCATTTGGAATTATTTAAGTCCTTGCATTGGTGAGAAGGGCTAATCCTATTAAAATCAGTCATTTCATACTGTGGCTGTTAATGTGAACAATGTTCTCCTAGTTCTGCTCGATTTATTCACCATCAGTTCATATAAGTTTTTTCTAGGATTTTCTGAAGTCCTCCTGTTCATCATTTGTTATAGCACAACAGTATTGTATTACATTATTATACCACAACTTGTTTAGCCATTCCCCAATTGATGGGCATCCCCTCAATTTCTAGTTCTTGACCACCACACAAAGAGCTGCTATAAATATTTTTGTACACAAAAGTCCTTATACCATTTTTATGATCTCTTTGGGATACAGCCCTAGAAGCAGTTTTGCTGGGTCAAAGGGTATGCACATTTTTATAGCCCTTTGACCATGGTTCCAAATTGTTGTCCAGAATGGTTGGATCAGCTCACAGCTCCACTTACAATGAATCAGAGTTCCAACTTTCTCACATCCTCTCCATTATTTACCATTTTCCCCATTTTGTCATCTTAGCCAATTTGTTAGGTGTGATATGGTAGCTCAGAGTTGTTCTGATTTGCATCTCTCTAATCAATAGTAATTTAGAGCATTTTTTCATATGCTTATAGACGTATTTAGCTTCTTCCTCTGAAAACTGCCAGTTCATATCCTTTGACTATTTATCAATTGGGAAATGACTTGTATTCTTATAAATTTGACTCAGTTCTCTAAATATTTTATAAATGAGGCCTCTATCAGAGACACTAGTTGTAAAAATTCTTTCGAAGTTTTCTGCTTCACTCCTAATCTTGGTTGCATTGGCTTTGTTTGTACAAAACCTTTTCAATTTAATGCAATCAAAATTGTCCATTTTGCATTTCATAATGTCCTTTATCTCTTGGTCATAAATTCTTCCATTCACCATAAATCTGACAGATAAACTATTCCTTGCTCCCCTAATTTGTTTATAGTGTCAGTCTTTATACCTAATTTGTACCCATTTGGATTTTATTTTGGTGTATATATACCTCTAGTTTTATCAAATTCCTTCTCTGATTTTCCCTCCACATTTTTTCTCATTATCTTACAATTTCATTCTATACTTGTTCCACTTCAATGATATAATAATTCCTGGGAACAGCTGACATGTACACAGAGGAAGACCTGAACTATTAGAGCAAGTATCATTTCCCAAACATTCTGTAGGTTTTTTTTAAATTTTGTTTTGTTTTGTTTTAGTTTTGCCATGTCTACTCCCTCCACTTCAACAGATTGCAAATCCCTCTAAACCTTGTTGTACTGTAGAATTCTTCTCCAGATCTGTCTAAAATGGTCTCAATTATTTTATAAGAAAAAATGTTCATTTATTCAATGTTTCTGAATTTCCTAGCAATTATCATGGGGAATATAGAATCAAAACCAAAAGAAAAGTCCTGAGGTCAAGGTGATTACATTCTATTGGAAGAAATAGTGACTGATCACATAAGTAGATAAGAAACAAACATGAAATAATTTAGGGGGCTGCTAGGAACTTTGGGTATAAGGTTAGGCTTGTAAGGGGCTCTTGAACTGAGCTTTAAAGGAAGCTAGGAATAATAAGAGGCAGAGGCAAGGAAGGAGCATATTCCTACCATGGCAGACAGTCAGAGCAGAGGCTGAGATATTGGAGATGCAATGTTGTCAGGCAATAGTAGGCAATATACCAGTTTGGTTAAGACTCTGTGAAGAGGGGTAATATATCTTAAAACTGGAAAGAGTTACCAATAATTAGAGGCTTTAATTCTAGTCTTTTAAGCTGTTTATTTGTTGGACAACATTTGTTTTCCATGCACTGATGTTAGCTGTACCCATCTTTGGCACCATATAAAAACTTGCTGCTCTAGTTTGGAAAGCACTGGGCTGTAGCTCTTCCAAACTTCTATGAGACAAGGAGAGGAAAGAGCAACACAGTATTTTAGGCTCCTTCTCTGTCTTTCATCTCTGGAGACTCTCAGTTAAGTTACAAGTAAGATAAGACTTCTAGTATTAGCCAAGTCCTTCAGCACACATTTATCTATGCCACAGAAATCAATGCTGTGTAATCTTTGTACAACAGATAATCAAAACAGCCAGCAGTGCTTCAGGTCAAGACTTCCATGTATTGGCAGGGGTATAGGGGTGAGTCAGGAAAGGAATGTGGTACCAGTCTTTGAAGTAAATTGGAAGAGTTCTCCGTATACCGATGGCTAGAAAAGGTCTGCATAGCAGTGTGTACAGGTTCTAATCACTGCTGTCAATCACTGTCACAGAAATCAAACCTCTAAACAAAATGTAGAACCCCCAATTGCTCTCCCACATTAACCTCTATTGCTATTTCTTTGGATGGTTTCACCCAGGCAGGAAGGGGTGTTGTTTTCATAGTATCTAAAATTCATCAGGCACCATTCCTGGAATAATGATGAATTCAATGATGACTCATATTTATAGCACACTTAATGCTTACAAAACCCTCTTCCTCACAAAAAAAAGTCTTTGAGGTACTTTGAGCTCTTCAGAAATTGAGGTGATCTCATTAAAAAATAGCAACTGAGATGATTCAAATGGTACTATCTTCCTGAATTCCTCTGATTGGTAATTAAATCACTCCTTTTGACT
The DNA here is from genome assembly GCA_011680675.1 of Gymnobelideus leadbeateri. Classification (NCBI taxonomy): domain Eukaryota; kingdom Metazoa; phylum Chordata; class Mammalia; order Diprotodontia; family Petauridae; genus Gymnobelideus; species Gymnobelideus leadbeateri. The sequence goes on from WOXC01010463.1 coordinate 25,801, forward strand.
TCACATAGCATTTGATTTACTAAGTACTTTTCATAGTATCATGGTTACCTGTGTTTTTGCCCTCTCTCTTAATCTCATCTAAGATGCTTGCCACCTGTGTGACCTTGGACCAATCACCTCACCTCCCTGGTCCTCTGTTTCCTCATCTGTAAAATGAGGAGGGGTTAGATTAGATGTCCTCTATGGTCTCTTCCAGCTCCAGACTTATGATGCTACACTCCAAGGCAGTGGCTTTGTCTCCTCTTAAGATCAAAGGGAGGGGGTGGCCTTTAATTCATTAATAGGGCAGCATCCTTTGATATAAAACTGTGGGATGTGATGAGTCATGTCAATGGAACTGAGGAGGTGGTTTTCTGTCATGTACATGGTGGAGCTCCTTTGACCCAAAGCTGACTCATTTTGAAGGGGGCGGGGCTAGGTGTGGGGAATACCACCACCACTGAGGTGCAGAGTTTAGAATGTAGAAGTTAAGGGATTGTCTCTAATACTTTCAAGTTCAGAGCTTATCAGACCTCTATCCTAACAAGAAGGAATGTCAGCAGGAACAGATGCTAGAATAAAAAGAGAACTATTTCTGGAATCAGAGGACCAGAACTCGAAACCAATCTTTAATGTTTACTATCTACATGACCTTGACTTCTACACTCAATTTCATCCTTGATGACTTCTGAGATCCTTTCTTGCACCAGATGACAATAAGCCAGGCATTATGGACATAGGTATTCTACTCCATGAGATTGACCACTCTATCTTTCTTTCCACTGGGTCAGAAGGGCAGAATGGTTTCTCTCATGTTCTCTCCCCTGTTTTCCAGTGAAGAGGATGAGCCTTTCTGTCCTTCTGCTCTTTGGTTCAAGAGGACAGAGCAGTAAGAAACACTGTGGTGGTGATGGTGGTGGATAGAAGGCTTCATTTTTGGCCAACATAAATGACTAGAATTATTTTCCCCTCTCTTTTTTCATTTTTAATTCCAGGTGTTTATAAATTCATGTGAATTTGTGGAAATGTAGGCTCAGCTAGGATGAAGAAAATGTCATTGATATCATTTCTTAAGAAATAATTGCATAATTTATATTTTTTTTTAGGGATTCAATTTACAATATAAAGAGAGAATTTTTGAGACTTTGGTATTTTGGTCCTCACTTGGAAATGTACCCTGATAATGCACATTCTTGATGCTTACCACTAAATACTTCCCTTTCTAGGGCAACATTCTCTGTTTAGATAGATTCAAGCCTGCAGGAATTCTTTTGGCCAATGCTGAGAAGGGTCTGTAGATGAAAAGAGTATTAGCCTTCAACAGATTTGGGGTAATATAACCTTGTTAATAGTTTCTGATAAATGGTTTCAGAAATTTAGATAATTTATAGGGGAAATGGAAGTCTGACTAGTAGAAAGAATAATAGGTTTGGACCTATCACTGAATAGTGGTTCTCAGGTTTACTAACTATGTGATTTTGACCAGAAATAATATTTCTGAACCTCTGCTCCCTCATTTATCAAGTAAGGATTAAAATCCCTGGATCATTACCTCCCAGAATTTATTCTGAGGCTCAAAAAAGATATGTCTATAAGCTTTTAGTCACCTTATAAAGTATCATGTAAAAGTTATTATTGGGCTCCACTCAGAGCAAGTTGATGAACTCAACTGCAGAATGAGACTATCTATCTATCTATCTATCTATCTATCTATCTATCTATCTATCTATCTATCGACAGGGCTAATGCAGGAATTTTTTTGCTTGACTGGATTTGTGATAGGGATTTTCTTTGTTTTTTCACTGGGTGAGTGGGAGGGAGAGAAAATTGATTTTTGCTAATGAAAAAAATTGAATTTTGGGACCAGATTCAAGATGGCAGAATAGAAACAGAAACTCCGTGTGGGCTCTAGCTCCCACCCCCTTCAATTCATGTAAAAGGCGACTCTGAACAAACTCTGGAGCTAAGGAACCCAGAAAATGACACAGAGAAGCTAATCTCCCCACAAGGACAACCGGGCAGGCCAGCAGGAATACGCCAGCACAGGGTTCTGGGAGCTGACCCCAGCCCAGCTGGAGCCAGAGGTCTTAGCCCCAGGGCAGCCTAACCAGCCACTTGCTGGAGGGACTTCAGATCACCAGCAGCTGTGGCAGTTTCCAGAATTATTAACACATAGATGCCAAGGATAAAGTGAGAGATCAGTGCAGTGTGGACTTTGGGACCCAGTAGATGGAAGTATGGCAGCTTCAGCTCCTGGCCTGCAGACTGTATGGGGACCAAGAGACCAGTCTGAGGGGTAATTGCTCTTGCTTTAACTTACTTGGATCTGGATTTCAGTCTAGGATGGAGGTCCTGGGGTGTATTCCCAGTAAGGGTGGGTGACAAGGGAGGAAGGGAATGAATCTGGAATTCAAACTTTTAAAATCAAATGTTTATATATATATATATATATATATATATATATATATGTATATATATATGCATATATACAATTATCAATATTATTTTACATGTAACTGGAAAATAAGATATACAGGTACTGGGGCATAGAGATCCACCGTGCCCTACTGGAAACTCAGAGGGGTATGGGAGAAGATATGGGAGAGAGCAGATTGGAGGAGGGGACATCCAATTGGATCGCTATTTCAGGGTGGTGGGTAGGGAAAAATGGGGAGAAAATTTGTAACTCAAAATCTTGCGGAAATGAATGATGTTAACCAGAAGTTAATGAAGCATTTGATTAAGAAAATGAATTTTAAAAATAATCTAAGGTTCTTGAGAGTAGGAATTATTTCATTGCTTGTACTTCTATCCCCAGAGCCTTGAATGCTGGTTGGCATAGAGTAGGCACTCAATAAATGCTTGCTGTTTACTTGATGGAACTATTTATTATGGTTTGTAACCCTCCTCAGCAAATGGAATAAAGAAGTGAATTAAATCATGCAAATTTTGAATTCTTAAAGTAGTATTTAACCTTTCTTCATCATTCCCTTTGGAACCTAAGGGAAAACAAACAGAAACAAGGATAGCAAAACTTACAACAAATGAAATTTTATGTCTATTTTTCAACTGATTACTTTAAAATACTTTCTACAGAAAATATTTTGTGTGTATGAGAAAAAATTCACTATGATAGCTGGTCAATATTGCTTCAAATGAAAAAAATAGTCATTCAATAGGCATTAAATGAGGGCCTAATGTTTGTGGAATATAGCAGTAGGTCTTGTATAGGATACAAGAAAAATTTAAGTTAAGGCCCCATTATTATTATTTCTTCTGCATATTTTTGGAAGTAAGAAAAGATCAAGGACTATGCCAAAAAATGCCCATTTCCTCTATAGGTAAAGGAATGATTTACCATTACTAGAGGAGTTATCCTATTGTTAGGTGGTTGACAGTGGCAAAAGACTGACTGGCATAGGAAAGAAAAACTCTCTTCCTGAGGATAAATGCTGGTGACAGATTACAAGAGACATGCAAGGCTTAGTCCAAGCACAGATAGTTGAGAAAGCATCACGCAAGAGGCATGTGCAGTTCTATGTAAAGAGCAGTGGGCATGGAATCAGAAGAACTCTGAGTAAACTCCAGTTCTCAGTTTTGCCACCAATTATCTGTGTCACTGTGGGCAAGTCCCTAGGCCTCTCTGTAATTCTGTTTTCTCATCCATAAAATGAATGGGTTGGACTTGATGCCATCTCAGGTTCCTTATAGCTCAAAATCTAGGATCCCTTGAGTCTATGACTTTGGGTAAATTCTTCTCCCTCTCAGTTTTCTCATCAGTAAAATGTCTGTGCTGAACTAGATTTGACTCCTATTTTATACAGTACTTTAAGTTAGCACTTCCAATAAGTTCACATGAAAAATGACAGTCAGATCCCCTTTTTTCCTGCCTGAAACCACATCTCTGCTACAATTCCACAGCTTGGTATCCAATTAGAGTCATGCTTTTTTTTTTTTTTTACTGTACTGTAAAATCTCATTTGAGGATGCATATCTATTGCATAGAAAATTCAGTTCCAGATGAGACTGGAGAAGCCCTTCACCCAGAGCAAACATAGCAGCAGCTAGGGCATAGGATCTTGACTCCATTGTACCTGATGGGACCATCAGTGACACTAATGTCTCTGGGCGTTAGCAAGGCTTGCTCTGCATTCTATACTGAAAAGCAATTTCAGTTTATTTTAGTCAAGAAAGAAAATACCATTTGCTTTACATGCTGATGCCAAAGATGTCTAAAAACAAGACATTTTCTGAGTTTGGAAAAGAGAAACTGAATCCTTTAGGAATCAACAGAATGACATTGCGGGGAAATAAGGTGACAGAAAAAGTAGCCCAGAAAAAATAGCAGGTAGAGTAGATAGGCATATATAGAGGCCTGGAGGGAGAAGGGAAGAAAGAAAATAGCAAGCTAGAAAGAGATGTACTAAACTGAAACAGGCAGTGGGGGGAGAGTCATAAAATTGGTGGTATTAAGCAACCTGAAAAACACATAAAATAGAAAAGTGTAGTAGAGTTTTGATTTGAGGAGACTGAATTACACAGCGATTGTTGAGAAGTACTACCAGGTTAAGGCAGAAAGAGAAAAAAAAATCTTTTGGGTAGAAAGCTCCATAGCATCTAAATGTGACCTTCCCCATTCAAGGTGACTCTTTACCTCCTCCTCTTCCTACCTTCTCCCCCCTCCCCATGAAATAAGCCAGGGACTGAGACTAATGCTGTGTGTGACTTTCCTTGGCCAGAAGAGCAAGGACTGCAGAATGATGTCTGCTTTGGCAGAAGCCCAGAGTGGAAAATTTATTTACTGCCTTGTCAATGTCTCAGCAAGATGGGCTGCTGCCCCTCCACATCTATTATAAAGTGCCCATGCAGCACATAGGAGCAGAGATTCACCGAGGCCTCTACGTTTATAGATTGGCAAAAAAAAAAAGGTGGTAGATTAGACTGCATTTTTAACTCTCAGAGGATTTGGCACCAGAATTCAAAACCAGAAATTAAAATAATAAAAAAATTCAAAAGCAGGGATATTCTGCCTTGCTGCTGAGGGTGAAACTGATGGGAGTTTTCTGGCTCCCATACTTGACAAGGTGTCTGCATTTGAGCTTTCAGTCAATAATCACAGTCACCATCCCTCCAATCATCAGATAATAAGGCAGATTTGGAGGACTGTATTCTTGGAGGTGGTTCTGCATAAAGAATAAGGGGTCATTTCTGTTATCACACTTAAAATTAAAGGGAGGGAAATAAATTAGAAGAAAAAAATGCCCGAATAATTGTTCGGTATGGAACCTTTTGATACCTGTACAAGGTGGCCAGAGATTCTTTAATGTTTCAAGGTGACACCGTGAGGTCAAATTTACTTTCAGATTCAGTGAGCTTCAGCCGAACTCCTTGCTTGGGCTCTTAATATTTTCATTAATCTCATTTTATTTTTGATAGCTGAGAGACACCATAACATGGTAGATAAAGGGTTTTCTTTGAAATCAGGAAAAATTGGCTTCAGGTCCTGACCCTGTCACATACTAAACAGGCTTCTGGGTAAATCTCTTAACCTTTTGTTCTCCAGTTAAGATGAGAAATTACAGGTAAATTGCAATATGTACCGATGGAGGGAACTTATATTCTGAGATCCCTATAAGGGTGAAATCATAGGTATCACAGGTCTGCACTAGCCCCACCCTGCAGTAACAACTACAAAAAGAGGAGTCACTAGAAAGAGAAAGTGAAATGTTTCTGTGATCATGCATGGTTTCATGGACACTTCCCAGGCCTTGGTTAGTGGCTACTGTCTGAAATCAGAATGCTTGATTGAGATGATTCAGTGATCTCAGCAAGGCTGTTTTATCACTGTGAGGTGAGACTAACTTAATATAGTTCATCATGGATGGTGGATTTTTTGGTGATTTTTTTTCCAGGGAGGGAGAGAAATTTGTGCTAGAATTGCTGCTACCATCTTACCCTCCCACCTGGTGATCAAAAAACTAATTGTTCTAGGATAGGTGAGGTGAGGCAAAAGTATTTATAATGACTCACCTTCAGTGTGGACATGACAGAACTCATAGTATGAAGAATGGCCAGGAGGAGACAGAAAGCAGCATTTTCTCAGCAATCCATTTAAAAAAACAAACAAACTTGATCTTAAAAAATGTATTTTAGTATTTAAATTTTTATTGGTTCTTTTTTTATAAGCAGTTGGGGTTAAGTAACTTGCTCAAGGTTACATGGCTAGTCATGATTTACGTGTGGGTGCTCATTTTCTGAGGCCAGATTCGATCCCGGGTCATCCCAACTCCGAGGCCGGCGCTCTTACTCACTGCGCCACCTGGCCGCCCCTATTGGTTCTTTTTTAAAAAATAATTTGCTGTTGGCTACTTTCCAGGTACTTTGGGAGAATACCATGAATAACTTTTCTAGAAGAAAATGGTAACTCTTCTTGACTAGTGTCTGATTTCAGACTGTGATCAGGACCAGAGCATGACTACAAATATAATTCTATTAAACTAAATAATTTATATACAATTCATACAATTAAACAGATCAACTGTAAGTTTACATAGACTACTTACCTATGATCATAGGATTATAGTCTGAGAACTGAAGAGACCTCAGAGGATTTCTAATGCAACATCTTTATTTAACAGATGAAAAAAATGAGGCCTAGAATGCTGAAGGAATTCATCCAAAGTCACATAGTAAAAGGCAGATTCAGGATCTGAATCCAGTTCCTGAGCCTTTAAATATATCATACTTTCTACTGAACCATGATGGTATGATAACTGCCTCACCCCTGATGAGCACTACAAATATGACTTTTGACAAATTAAAACCTTCCAGGAGCTCAGTTTTATCATCTGTAAAATGAATGTTATGGACTAGATTGCCTTTGAGATCCCTTCTAACTCCAAATCTATGGTCCGGCATGATGCTATGAATAATGGCTCACATTTATATAGTACTTTAAAGTTTGGAAATCATTTTACATGCAGAACTTTATTTGATAATAGCCCCGAGGAACTGACTGCAAGATTTTGAAGTGCCTTCAAATTGTCCAAAAAGGAAAGTAATAGAATATTTTTAACAATGAAAACAGATCTAATTATTTGAAAATCAGCAATTCATGTTTGTATGGCTATGTGCAGTGAACTAGAATACACAGTTAAGCAGAAGATTTAATCAGTAAGGCATTCTTTATAAATGGCAACTGAATATATTACAAAAAACCCTGTTTTTTCTCATTGGGGAAAATTTGGCTCTTTCTTGAGTGTTAACCAGTCAATTCCTTAAATCAAGACTGATGGACCTACAGACTGTTTTTCTAGATGAGAAAACTGTTTTTGCTAATTGTTCTCAAATAAATATTCAATCCCCTTTTGGAATCTCCCTAAATTACCAGCTTGAGCATTATCTAGCATCAGCGAGTTTCATAGGTTAATAATTCATCTCATCAAAGAGAATGCGCTCTTGTCCATTTGAAATTTGTTACCCTGTGCTTCCATTAACTTGTCTCTTCTATTAGTCCAAGAGATGGGAGAAAGCATAGTCCTATTGACCATCTCTAAGAAAAATACTTTCCAATTAGAAAGCAGCATTGTACATAGAGTTACAAGAATTTACACATAGGAAGTGGCCTCCAGTTTGCAGAGAGACAAATGGAGATAGAGAAACATCCTGGGGATAGGCTTATTCTTAGTCAAGCCAAAGTTAAGACCCAGTAGTATATGGCTAAGAGGTAGTTTGATCTTGGAGGGAACTTGCAGTCTGTTCAGGAATCCTGTAAAAAAGTATTTGCAATGTGAATGTTGAGAAAGAATAAAGAAACTGATGTAGGAAATATTGACCTGCTTTCCAGTGCTTTTTTCCTTTTTTATTTTGGTTAACATGCTTACTTTAATCAAACAAACATATATTACCTAGTTCAGGGGAAAAAGGTCAGCACCCCGAACTTCAGAGTTACAGAACTTACAGACCAAACAGACAGGCTTCCAAACTGTCCAACCATTATATCAATACCAAATCACAGTTACCAGAGAGGGAAGCATCAACATCTGGGTTTTCAAAGCCGGGGGGCTCTCAACAATGGTTTCCCAGAGTCTCATCTGGTCAAATCACACAACACTTCTCAAAGTGAGCCCCCGCTTTTTCCCTTTTTTTTTTAAAAAAGTATTGTAGCTTATTGAAATAGAGAAGAAATAGACTCCAACAACATATTTTTTTTTACCTCGAATCCCATATATCCAAAGGGCAACTTATGAAAGCATGCAGGAGGCCAGGGACAGAGCTAAGAGCAGATCCTATAAATCTCATTTTACTATTTCTCCCTCCATGCTGCCTTTATTCCTTTACGCTGCAAGTATTTTGATTTTGATTCCATCATTGACAAGGAAGCACAAGAGAGGGAATCAAACCTCCTTCTATTCTTTCCAGTCTTCCCATTCCCACACAAAATTACATTCATCCTCTTTTCAGTCACCACTACAGTTATTGTTCCTCTTAATCTAGTCAGTGCTTCTCTATTTAAATCAGGAACATATTCATACAAATACATCTCATCCTATTTTCTTCTGTCACAATATAAGAGGCTGAGACTGTGCCTAGATGTTTGAAACCACCAGAGTGTAGCCCCCATGTCAATTATTTTGGGTGTCTTAATGGCCAAGTCAGTGGTGACAGGATTGTTCTGCTTTACAGGGCCATTGCTAGATAGACCCTAAATCCCTAATCAGTGTAGCAGTGGCAGACACAGTTGTTACCTCTATACACTGCCTAAGGGTGGCCCCCTACATATTTCCCCTTATACCTCCCCTCCAAGGCTTGGGCTCCCTATTGCAGGTATACATTCTTCCCCAGTTCTTTTTTCTTTCTCTCTCTTTTTAATGCAGGTGTACTATAATCTTTTCAGGGGCAGGATAGGAAGTGTCAGATTACTTCTTAATATTCATTCCCTCAAGGCAAAGAGCATTTACTTTCCACTATGCGTGGGAGAGGGTGAGAAGAAGGTGGGCACAGAGTAAGTGCTTAATTAATACTTGCTGACTTGACAGGACTCACAAGGGGGGGATGATCAATTGCACCTTATAAAATATGAATGCTGCTTTTCAATCTTGAGCAAAATGAACTGAGTAACAGAGTGAGTGAGGAAACCAAAGCCACCTAAACCTTGAGAAGGCCATTTGGGACTAGTTAGGCTGCAGGACAGACCACGGGAGTTTGCCTGAAACAGTCATTTAATCAATCAACAAGTATTTATGTAGTCTAACCGAGGGACAGAGTAAACAAGCTGCTTCTGGCTGAACATCCTTTGATGGGCCATTTGCCTCTTAGACTTATACCCATGCCACACTGCCCATTGTTTCTCTTCATTGAGGATGCCCATGCTCCCCATTACATCACTAGAACTAGGGTCTCTGGAAACAAGCCCAAGGCTCTACACCAAAAGCTAATTTTAGAAAGATTAATGATAAATAAAATGAAGAGGCATCCTAATGTGTCGGATAGAACTATGGCTTTCAAGTCAAGATATGGATTCAGGTCATAGCTCAGGCACCTATTATTGATAGACCCTAGGATAACTACATAACTCCTAATACCCCCAGACAAAGCTAAATTTTGTAGAACAGCGGCCAGTCTATATAAAAGGATTTTTCTTTCAAGTAGTTCCCTAAACCGAGGAAGCTACAGGTCAACAATGAAATGAAATGTCACTACAGAATGAACCCTGACCAATGGCATAGTATTTTCCCCTGAATGAATAATATTACCTGATCAAATAATTTGGAAATGATTATTCTTGACCCAGACCTTCAGAAGCATTTGGTTAGGACCTCTTTCATGAACTTGAATTGCTTGATATTATTATAGGGGTGTGTGTGTGCGTGTGTGTGTGTGTGTGTGTGTGTGTGTGTGTGCATGTGCATTTGAGTGCATTTTATCCTCCTTCTAGATCACATGCTCCATGAAGAACTATACCTTATTTTTATATCCAACCACTGTAAGGTACAGTGCTCTATAATACACAGAAGGTACCTCATAATGTTTATTGAAGGAATTTGATAAGGAACTGACCTAGAGAAAAGGAAAGATAATCAGACCAATCCTGGGTCAGTGTAAGCAGTGAGGATTCCCCCAGGGATTCATTCTGGGACAAACTTCAGCTGATATTTTTATAAATGATCTGGATGACAGAGTACACAGTGATATATCTAAGTTTGTAGATGACACTAAGCTCTCCTGGGAAGTGAAATGTCAAGCCTACAGGGACAAATTACAAAGAGATTTCAAAAGACTGCATGATTGGGTAGAAATAACAGGTGAACTTCAACACAGAGAAAATGTAAGGTAATATATTCAGGGAGAAATGATGCAAACTACATTCAGAAGCTGATGGTTCTGAGCCATAAACAGAAAAAAGATAATTCATCCTTTCCATCTCTAAATATCTCTGTTCATTATTTTCTCCCTTCCCTTCTAAATTAGGTGAAGAAGCTTCTCTTATTTACCTGTGCTCTTCATTCTAACCTTTCCTAACTCTTCTAATGCCTCATTCACAAAATTATCTTCTTTCTCTATAGTTAATTCATACTATTTTTTTTTTTTTTGCTTTTCAGAGGGCAGTTGGGCTTAAGTGACTTGCCTAAGGTCACATGGCTAGGGTGTGTGTGTGTGTGTGTGTGTGTGTGTGTGTGTGTGTGTGTGTGTGTGTTAAGTATCTGAAGCCAGATTTGAACTAAGGTCTTCCTGACTTCAGGGCTGGTGCTCTATTCACTGTGCCTCCTAGCCACTCCCTCCATACTATTTCTACCTATTCACACCTTTCATTCTGTTTTCAAATGTTTGGCACACTCACCTAACTTGCGGAGGAAGGAAGGCTTTACTTGAACATTTGTCCCACTTTGGTTGCCATATTATTACTCCTACATATTGTCCCTGCCAAACTCCTTGAATAAATGGGCTATACTAGCCAATTCTATTTTCCCATTGCCCAACCTCACTTAATGCCTTATAATCTAGTTTCTATCACTACCTCTCTATTAAACATGTATTTTCAAATGTTTCTAATAATCCCTATCTTTGCTATATCCATTTTTTTCACAGTTTGGTAGTGATTTCTTGAAATCATTTTTTCCTTTGGCTACTAGAAATGATACCATGATGATTCTTTTCTCATTATTTTGATATTTCCTTCTTTTTCTCTCTTCCTTGGCTCTTCTTCTTTCTTTCTTTTTTGCTTCTGCTCCCTAAATGGGAGTGTTCCAAGGTTAAGTCCTCAGTCTTCATCCTCTGAAGATCTCTTCCCCTTGGATAGTTTCAATTATCACCTCTAGGAGAATTATTAACAAATTTATCTTCCCTTTCTATTGAACCTCCCACTAACATCTCAAATCCTACTTGTCTAAACATGTTATGTTCATTTTCCCCAATAAGTTGAAACCTCTACTAACTCTTTTGTTTTCATTCATCATATGATCATTCTCCTAGCCACCCTAATTCAAAAACTGTCTTTAATTAATCCCCATCCTTTTCTCTATGTTGAATTTGTCTTGAATTTCTATTCTTTGTAGTTTTATAAAGTCATTCAAGTCCTTCCTTCTTCTTTTCATATCCAGAATTTCAATTTATGTGTTCATCACTCAGCTCACACCTAAATTACTATAGTAGCCTCACAAAGTGTCATTTAACACAATGAATACTCCTCAACATATTCATACTTTCCCCTTCAGATATGCTGGTCAGCTAAATCTATATCCCTGACCACTCCTACTTTTCTCTTCCTGTGGCTTTGATCTTATCATTTTCCCATTTTAGATCTACTTTTATTACACACTGGAGAAATGTGGTGACATTGGAGAAGATGAAAAGTTTAAATAAGACATGGTCCATGCTCTCATTCAACTTATGGTCTTGTAGGAAAACAAGACATAACCTCAGATACAAAACAAAAATATTGCATGATATGAATCAGTGATATCATTCTCATATCGAAACAAGGGTCACTAAACTGTGGGCAGCTAGGTAGCACCACAATGCATAGAGGGCTGGGCCAGAAATCAGGAAGACTCACCTTCCTCAGTTTAAATTTGGTCTTAGACACTTACTAGCTATTTGACCCTGGGAAAGTCACTTAACCATGTTTGCCTCAGTTTCCTCATCCATAAAATGAGCTGGAGAAGGAAATGGCAAACCACTTCAATATCTCTGCCACAAAAACTCCAAATGGGATTATAAGGAGTCAGACACAACTGAAAATAACTGAACAACAAGCTGTAGATAAGGATTCGCCTTGGGTCACATACTGATTTATTTTTTAAATGTTATATTATTTATATTTTATTGTATTGTTATTTATTTTGTTAAATATTTGACAATAACATTTTAACCTGGTTTGATCAGGACTCAGGAGTATTGTGTGACATGGGCCATGTATATGACACCTTTGATATGAATGAATTATAGAAGTCTTGGGGGAAAGAGGATTCTAACTGGAGAATCAGAAAAATTTTCATGGAATTAGACTTAGACATTAAATAATTCATGAAAATTCAACAGATAAAAAAGGAGGGAAGAGATTCTAGTAAAGGGAAGAAAGGAATGAGGGTAGGAAATCACAGGACATGTACAGGTGAAAGAGAGTAATAGAATTTGGATCCAATTTGGACTGTGTATAAGGGAATAATATAACATGCCTGGAAAGATTGTAAAGTGTTAGGAAGAGGGCCTCAAACTTGATTCAGGAATAGTGTACAGTGAAGGATTTTTTCAGAGACAGGACCTAGATCAATATTCGAGGAAGATTGGTCCAAAAGTGGTAAGAAGGGATGGGAGATATTGAAAAAAAAGAGAACAATCTTCTTAGAGGCAATTCCAATATTCTCTCTGATATTATTCAGTTGTTTCTGACTCTTTGTGACCCCATTTGGTGTTTTCTTGGCAAAGATACTGGAATGATTTGCCATTCCCTTCTCCAGCTCCTTTACAGAGGAGGAAACTGGGGCAAACAAGATTAAGTAATTTACCCAGGGACACTCAGCTAGTTAATGCCTGAGGTCAAATTTGAACTCAGGGCTTCCAGACCCCAGGCCTTGTACTCTAAATTCTATGCCACCCAGCTGACCTTCCAATATTCTAGATAGATCATAATGAAGGCCTGTAAACTACTATAGAGATGGAGAAACTGAGGATATAACAAGAACTAAGTGAGAGAGAAGTTAGAATAAGCAAAATTGTGTAACTGACTAGATAGGAGAGATGAAGGAAAGGGAAAAGTTCAAGTTAATACTAAGGTTTTAAAAATGGAAGACTGAACAAATGACTGGGTCACAGTGAGAAATAGAAGAAGGAACAACTTAATAGGAAAAATAATAATATCAGTTTTAGATATTTTTAGTAACAGTGGAACATGCAGGTAAAAAATTTAGAAATGTGGGTTAGGAGGTCAGGAGGGATCAAAACTGGAAAAATAGAAATGGAAAGGAAATGATAACTCTTAAAATGGCTAGAAGGGAACTGAAATGCAATATAAGTACAGAGAAAATGAGACGCTACCTAATTGATCTTGAAGAGTAAGAATCACCAGAATGTCCAGGAAGCAGCCTTGGGGTTTACTCAGTTAGTAGGTGTGGAATAGATAATGAATCAGCAAAGTATTCTTTTTGGTGGGAGTGGGAAAAGACAATCAGGGTTAAGTGACTTGCCCAAGTTCACACAGTTAGTAAGTATCTGAGATGCCATTTGAACTCAGGTCCTCCTGACTCCAGGGCTGGTGATCTATTTTCTGCACCACCTCCCTGCCCCAACAAGGGAATCTGAGGAGGAGCTAACAGGCAAGTTGGGGGCAAAAGAATATGCTAGAATGTATTAAAGGGATGATTACTGAGCACCTAGAAAAGGAAGCTGAGGTTTCAAGGATTCAGCATGTCTTTATGAAGAACAGGTCCTGTATTTCCTTTATGGATCAGATTCTTCTAATGCAGTAAATGATATGAGTTACTTAGATTTTAGGAAAATATTTTTCAAAGGTCCTCATTAGCCTTTTGGAAAAGAGAACTGTAGGCTAGCGAACAGTACAGTTACACAGCATTAGAATTGGCTGAATGTCCAAAATCAGTCATTAATGATTTAATATTAACTTTTAAGGAAGTCTTTAGGGAATGTCTTTGGGGTCTGTCATGGCCCTATGTGACTTAGTATTTTTAATCATTGTCTTGGACAAAGGCATAACTGGCATGCTTATAAAATTTCTGAATGACATAAAGCTATAAGGGATACTTAACACATTGAATGACAGTGATAGTGCAAAAAAATTCTTGAGAAGCCAAGAAGATGGGCCAAATCTAATGACATTTAATAGGGGATAAATTTAAAGTGTTATACTTGGGTTGGGAAAAAAAAAAAAAAAAACAACTTCACAAAGATACCGTATAGGGAGGCATGGCTAAATAGTACTTTATCCGGGGAGAAAAATAAGTCAGTGTTGTGATGTGACATTATAAAAAACTAATATAAACTTAGGCTACATAATTGATTATGTATTATTGATAATTCTGTTAGACTGCCCTCTATGGTCATACCTCTTCTACAACATTTTGGATACCACTTTTTCAGAAAGACACTAGTCAATCAGAGAACATCCAGAAGTAGATGGTAAGGATGGTGAGTTTAAGTCACAAATATTGGCTGAATGTTTAGGTTACAGATGATACCAATGGAGCTGTGACATCTTCTAATATTTGAAGAGTCCTTATGGGAAAGGAATTAGAATTGAAGAACTAAAACCAAGGGGAACTAGAAAAGGACAGTTTTAAAGAAAAACATAATAAAGAAAAAGAAATAAAGAAAAACATAAAGAAAAGCAATCTTAAGATTAGTATTATCCTGAAGTTGACTATGCTTGCTCAGGGAATGGCTAGGGCGTTCCTCTCTAGACATCTTGAAGCAAAGGCTGCATATTGACTTGTCTGCAGCCCCATAGACAGAATTCTTGTTCAGATACATAGTAGATTAGATGGCCTTAGAAATGCCTTTCAGCTCTGAGATTCTGTGAGAGTCATAAGTAAAGAAGTGTTCATTCCTACCACAGATGTGTTGATTTTTGAGGGAGAATGGGTGGAAAAAGTAGATAGGAAAACCACAGAAAGATGCTTGATATCTATTCATTTTCAGCCATCAGGAAGAGGATAAAAACCCAAGAGAAGAGAAATAAGAAAGGATAATTAGATAAAAGACTCAAATGGAGAGGATGGCATCACTTAAGGAAGGGAAACAGAAAATTTTAGTAAGAGGAGGTGTATAACAGTGTCAGATACTACAGGGAAAGCAAAGAGGATAAAGAGTGAAAAAGGCTACTAGATTTCATGGCAAGGACATATTATTTACATTTGAAAAAGCAAATTCAGTATTTGGGGTAGAAGCCACCTCATAAAGACTAATGCTGGGGACGTTAGGGAAAAGATAGAGATATTGGGTATACATAGTTTTTTCAAAAAAGTTTAGCAATGGAGAGAGAGAGAGAGAGAGAGAGAGAGAGAAGGAGGGGGAGAGAAAGAGAGGTAACTGGATAGAAAAAAGCTCTTTTGATGGGCAGGGGGCTATAAATAAACCTCAACATGCTTATAGTCAAATGGAAAGGAATGGTGAGGACGAAAATGATAATAATCCTTCTTAGAATATTCCTCCTCCTCTTCTCCTCCTTTTCCTCCTTCTCAATTACATAGCTTCTATCCCACCTCAGGTCTGATTTCTTCCATAATTCTTCCCCAATTCTTTAAATCCAGGGAAATCTTTCCCATTTCTGAATTTATTGCATTTGTAGTTTATATGACTCACTATGTAAGTAATCCTGTTCAGCCATTTTGTGTATTGTTGCTTTGTACTGTTACTTAGAGTTTCCCACATTTATAACTTTCTCCCATAAAGAAAAGAAGGGAGAAGAACTCAAAGATCAATATGATACATGACCCTACTCTCAAGGATTTTACCATGTAACAAGTACACAAATTACTGTGATATAAGAGAAAGTGAGATAAGGGCAAAGCAGTGGAGCAGTCAGAGAGTTATGAGAAATTTGTGGAATGAGAGAATTTTTATCTGTTGATAGGAAGATCAGGGTAGAATTCATGGATCTTAAATTTTCATGGGGCATTGAAGGAAGTGAGAGAATTAAGTACAAAAATGATTTAGGGTTACTGAAGTTAGGGCTACTTTGGGTACATTTCCAACATCTGGAGACTCTCGATACAAAGGAGAACCATGGCTATCTATGACAGTCCATGGGGCCACTTTGAGAGAGTGAATTCTCTGCAAAAGAGAAAGCCAATAATTATAGAAGCTAGAGGTCATCTAGCTCAAATTGTACCTGAACTAGAATCCTTTCTACAATATCTCCAAGAAGTAAGTGGAAATCCAGATTCTGTTTATAAATCTACTTCCTGTTTTGAGGAATATATCATTTCTTCACTTCCACTTTGGTACAGTTTTAATGGTAAGGTAGTTTTTTGTTTATTTGTTTGATTATTTTTGTTTGGTAGTTTTTTTTTCTTAAATCAAGCCTATATCTATCTTTCTGAAACTGCCACTTGTTTCTGGCACTGCCTTCTGGAACCAAGCAAAGGAAGTCAAATTACAAGACAATACTTCAAGAATTTGAAGACAATCATGATGGCTTTCACCTTCCCCATCTCCCAACTCTGCTTTAAAATCCCCAGTTCTGGCTGGTTCTAAATACCTTGCTCATCCTAGTGACCTTCCTCCAGACATACTCCATACTCCAGAGGCATCTACACATGAATAAAATACTTCAAGTGTAGTCTTTTAGTCAGAGTTCATTGGGACTCTCATTCCCCTCATTCTGGGCTCTTTGCTTATATTCATTGAGATTAAGATCACCTTGGGGCAGCTAGTGGATGGAGCACCAGGCCTGGAGTAAAGATGATCCAAATTCAAATCTAGCCTCAGACCCTTATTAGCTGTGTGACCCTGGGCAAATCATTTAAATCTATTTGTCTCAGTCTCCTCATCTGTAAAATGAGCTGGCAAAGGAAATGACAAACTACTCCAGTATTTCTGCCGAGAAAACCCCCAAAAGGGGCTTGAAGAGTCAGACGTAACTGAAACAACCAAACAAAAAAGATTGCATCATCTTTTTTAGGATTCTAAGGCATGATTTGGAACAATGGGGCAATTCTTTTTTTCCTACCTAGACAACAACCATGAAACTTTTTATCTCTCTCCAAAGGAAAAAACAAAACAAAACATATATTAAATTTTCTATTCCGATCCTGTCTAAAAGCGCAGTGAAATATCTATAATCTATGCATCCATCCATATGTTTCTGTGTATGTATGCATATTCATATGCATGCATATACATACACATATACATGAGGTCCTCATATACCTTTGTACTTCCCCCAATACATAATATGATCATATTAGTTACACACCACACTATAGCTGCTTAACTCATATTTGTTTAATTAAATTTTTATTTATTTATATGGTTTGAAGGGAGGTATATATAAACTCAAAATCTCCATTTTTTGTGTTTGTTCTCTATTTTGTCACCTGCAAGTTGTATCAAATTATCTCTCTCTCCTTTTGAAACTTAGTTAAGCTGAAATCAGCTTGAATTTAAATCCAACTCTTAACATTAGGAGTTAGCAAGCCTTTCTACTTACTGTCTTAGGGAATAGATTTTGAATTGGTTCATTTTTTGTGACTAAAATTTTAGCTAAGGGTGACAAGTGGAGTGGCTGATACATTAGTTCATAAGAGAACACAGATACAGTTTTTAAATTGTATGTCAGTATTATAGAAAAATTAAAATAATTATGGCCAAATGGATCTATGATCTTATTGATTAATGTGTTCCTACTAACTATGCATTTTACTATGCAACCACACCAGACTTCTTGTCCATATCATCCCAAAAGTTCCCTAAAGGGGTTATCTCTGCCATACTTGAGACTTTCCTTACTTTAACATTGTGAGAATACCTTTGGAATGCCTCTCACAACTTTGTCCTTTCCACATGACTAACTTGACTCCTTTGTTTCAACCATACATTTACCACCATGGATCCTTTATGTCTGTTCTTTCAGTTTCTTTATTTTCTATATATTCTACCCACTACAATCCTATCCATTGCTTTCTGTGTGTACTCTTTTTTCAGTTCTTCAGAGTTTTATATTCAATGGCTTGAAATCATGAAAATTAAAACAACAACAACAACAAGAGGATATCAGTAATTAAATAATAGACATTTTGTTCTAAGAGAAATTTTGGGTCATCATAGAAGCTTTGTCTTTTCCTGTCATTTCCTAGTTATTCTTCTGTTTAATTCTGGGTCCAACTCATTGTCCATTTGTATGATCTGTTTTAAATATACATAAAAACAAACAAGCTTGATAGGCAATCCTTCTTAATATTCTCCTCCATATCATAGATACTCTCCATTCATTTTTCCCCCTATGTGGATAGTAAGGCCAAACTATGCCTCCTTATCCCATCACCCTATTACAATAACTCATGGTATGGAGATGTTACTGCATTGTTAAAATTTCATTTGCTCTGAAAGGTCCATGGTTCTGGCAAAAGATCATATCTGCTTCCTCAAGATTAGCTTAGCTAAAGACAGAAAGGTCCATTATCAGTAGGGTAGCCCCTCAGGGATGGATTATTTGGCTATAATGGTTGAATGGACCAAAAACAAACGCATAAGGGTTCTCAGATCTATGTGCCCTCTTCTGCTTCTGCAGTTCCAATAGCAGAGGGTTGGGAAAAAAAAAACTCAGACAGTATTAAAATCAGTTTTTAGACCATTTAAAATGTGATGTCCATGAACTTGTTTTATTTAATATTTTGATAACTGTATTTTAATAGAATTGATTTCCTTTGCATTCAGCTGTATCTTGTTTTATGTAGTTAACACTTATTTACAGAAGGGAAATAAATATTTACTAAGCAACTATTATTAAGCAATTATTAAGCAACAATTATTAAACTAGGTACTCTGTTAAGATCTTTGCAAATTTCATCCTCAAAATAATCCTTGGAGATAGGTGCTATTATCATGCCCATTTTACAGAAACTGAGGCAAAAAGTTTAGTGACTAGCCCAGGATGACATAGGCAGTAAGTGTTGGAGGATGGACTTGAACTCAGGTCTTCCTGACTCCAGATTGAGTCCTCTAGCTATTGTACCACTCTGCTCCCTAGCCAAAAACATAAGGGTCCAAGCTGACCACTATTAAAGGGATTCATGACTTCCCTGGTATTACACTTAAATTAACTCTAAACATGAGGTCCTTTTCCAATAATCAACAAGTGGATCTGCTGCTAGAGGAGCTGAGTCACATAAATCTTGTCATTCTCATGATAAATGTAACCAGTACATGAGGGGAAAAAAGATATTGAGGCTCAATGGAAGGATGGTTCAAAGATATTCCTGGAAGAGGCAAAGAAAGGAATTGATAAAATTGGTTTTATTATATGCCCATAGGCAAAAATAAAGTATCATTTCATGGAACATTTGATCATTTTGTATTGCAGGGTTCATGATGAATATTTATGAAAAGAATAGCATTGAAATAATTCCCCAGAATTGGTTTCACAGATTGGAGAGAAAGAGAAATTTTGCCCTCCTTCCAAATTTCAAAACCCATGCAATTAAATCAGTTTGCAATTTTATAGGGGGCAGTTAGGTGATACAGTTGATAGAACACTGGGCTTGGAATCAGAAAGATCTGAATTCAAATTTGGTTTCAGATACTAGCTGTGTGACTTTGGGCAAGTCACTTAGACTGGCTTGCCTCAGTTTCCTCATCTATAAAATGATCTGGAGGAAATGGCAACCTACTCCAGTGTCTTTGTCAAGAATATCCTAACCAGGGTCATGAAGACTCAGGCATCACTAAACAATAACAAAACACTTTGATACTTGGTGATTTTGATACAAAATGTTAGGATAATGAGAAAAAGACTAGAAACTATGGTAAAAAGAAAAGGGATGAAAGAAGCCAAAGATTCAGAGACTACATATAAGCTTCCTACATCTACATCAAGAGTACTTTCTTTAAGAAAGAAATTAATCGGCACTGGACATGACAAAGATCAAACAACCTTGTGAAGTTTGAAATTGATTATATTTTAAGAGACAGGAAGAGATTTGTAGATTGGTGAGTTATTGCAGAATTTTTGTTCATATATAGTTACTACCATCTTAATATAAAATTAGAAGAAAGAATAATGACGAGAAAAATGATATTCCATGAAACTTAATCCTGACCTATTCTAACAAGTTAGAAAATAATTATATTAGTTTAAATTACATTTTAAAAAAGGAAAATATGCATTTTATAATTGGCAATAATAATTCAAGTAACTTGACAGTACTAGCTAGAGGCAGCTGTAGTGTAGGAAGACACTGAGTTTCCCACATGTAGCTCATGATGTTCACTCCTTCTGGTCCACAACAATCCATGCTTTTCCCAGTTTGGGCTCCAACACAACTTTGTTAATAAGATTATATCATAAAAAGGTGCATGCAATCAGATTAATTTCACACAATAATCTCTTCTGAATACATATTTTTGGACTGAATGATTTCTTATTAGCAATTTAGCCAGGAATCACATCTAAATATCCCTCCTGCCCTCCTTTCTTTTTCACTTCAACTAGAAGAACTTAGTTTACTCCCTCATTATTACTTTCTTTTTAATTTAAATTTATTTATTGATTTTAATTTATGGAATAAAACAAATATTTCCATAACATTTCCATATAACATAATCATATAATAAAATATGACTCTGTACATATTAAATTATTTAAACATTTCACTATTTCTTGCAATTGCATTTTAAATGGCTTCCCCACTTTCAGCCTCTCTAACATATCTTGCAAAAGGGAAAGATGAAAGAATTAGCAAGACTTATCCCCTTTATTATGTATTACCTATTCTCCTACTATTTCCCCCCCTCCTCACTGTCACCCTAATGCTTTTCTGTATAACCAAGAACGCAATTAAATACCTAAATCCACCTCTTACTTTTGATTCCAGGACAAATGCAGAGAGGGCACAGAGAAGTACAATATTTTTTTAAGAAGTATGGTGTGGATAGAAGCTGGGGGAGAGTGGACAAAGAATTCTTTCCTTTCATGTATTCAGAATAGTTTTTTTTTTTAATTGGCATTTTTTTTAACTATTTAAAAAATAAATTTACGTGATAATTTTATTATATATTTAAAAGGAATACCAAGTTATACATAATTGATTTACAGTTTCATGCACAATCATCTTTTTATTATACTGTTATAGAAATGCTTGCTTTATTCCATAAATTAAAAACAAAATAAAGGTAAAAAAAAGAAGAAAAAAACAAATCTATATTATCACGCTTTAATGATTGACATTATGGATTTCATCCAAGTGTTGTATTTGACTGAAGATCACTGGGGACCATCAAAGAATAGATGAAAACAGACATTCATCTAGTTAACCAATTTACAAAAAGCTTGGGGACTTGCTCAATCTTAATTTGGCCCATTGAGAAGGAGGACAAGGAAAGCAAGAACTTAACTGGTTTTCCCTAGCTGGCATCCAAGGACTTATTTTCCATTAGATAAACAAGTAATTAAGAGCCTACTCCTCTGATCACTGCACTTGCAATCAGACTCACATCATCGAATGGAAGAAGGCCCTATGATTTTTTTTACCTAGAATAGCAATAGTACCTAGGCCTTATACAGTGACCCAAATTTGAGAGGCAGCATATTCACACTGGACAACATTGGTCAACCAGCCGAACAAACTGGCTGGGTGGCCCAGAATAAGTCACTAAATCTTTCAGTGTCACAAGTAGTAGAAGAGTAACAGTTCTGCATTTCTAGCGGGAACTTTCTCAGTAGGAGTAACCAATGCTCATAAAATCCCAGTTCCAGTGGAGTGTCCCAGGGATCTGTTCTTGGTCCTATATTATTTGACATCTTTATTCATGTCTTATATAAAGCCACAGATGGTAACCTCATCAGCTTTGTCAATATTACATAGCTGGGAGGGGGTGGAGAGAGCTAATACACTGAGGACATTTGGAATGATAAAATTTAATGAAATAAAATTCAACAGAGATGAATGTAAAGTTTTATAGTAGGGTTCAAAAATTACTTTCACAACTATAGGATGAAGGAAACATAATTAGGTAGGAATTTGACGAAAAGTGGCTGGGTATTATTGGACTGCAAGCTCAAAATGAGTTGCAGTGAGATATAGCAGCCACAAAAACCATTGGTTGTATTTTTTTTTAAAGCAATTGGGGTTAAGTAACTTGCTCAAGGTTACACGGCCAGTCATTATTTATGTGTGGGTGCTCATTTTCTGGGGCTGGATCCAATCCCAGGTAATCCCAATTCCGGGGCCGGCCCTCTTTCTCACTGTGCCACCCAACCGCCCCTATTGGTTGGATTTTTTGAGAGTCATACTTTTCATAGAAAAAGGGAGTGATGCTTTTTCTATACCCTGCCCTCATCAGAACCATGCAGAATAAATGAATCCATCCAGTTGTGGGGAAAAAAGCCTGAGAAGGATTTTGTTAAGCTAGAAAGCATCTAGAGGACATCCAAGATGGTGAAGGGCCTTGAGTCCATGGCCTAGTTGGATCAGTTGAAGAAACAGGAAATGTTTAGCCTGGAGAAGAGAAGGCTCAAACCAGATCCTTATATGCAAGTATAGAAATCTGATCCCTATGTGCAAGAATAGAGACCTGATATCTATCTGTAAGTCTTTGAAAGGCTTTTACAGGAAAGATTCAATAGACTTGATTTGTTTGCACCTCCAAGAGGTAAAACCAGGAAAATTAAGTAGAAATCACAAAAATGTATATTTAGGATTGGTGCCAAGAAAGCAAACAACAATGAAGATAAAACTTTCTAAATAATTCTGGAAGTTCAAAAGTGGAGCAGCTTCAAACTGCCTGAAACAGACACATCCTGATTCTTTGGAGGTCTTCTGGCAGAGACTGAATGACTGACAACTTGTTGGTGATTGTGAATTCCTTTCAGGTATAGGTTGAGCTAGAAGACTCCTAAAGTTCCTTCCAAACCCCATATTCTGGGACATTCTGATTAGCAGTTTTTTTTTTTTCACAGATGCGTGTGCTCCCTGATGGAAATTCTACCAATGAAGTCTCAAAAGTGTTAATATGTATTTAGCACCTTTAGAAAAACCTTCAGGGCTCATGCCTAAGCTAATAACTGAAGAGAACACAGTAATAATATTTCCTTTGAGAAGTTTCTGCTGGTCACCTGGGATCAAGACAATTTTAATAAGTATCCAAATAGACTGTTACTGTTGTTTGATACTCAGAAATTAAAGAGCCTAATTTGTTTGTTAATTTCCATTAATTAACTATTTCTTTCTATTTTAATTTCCTTACACCATTATAAAGTGTAAAAATAAAAGGCCTTAATTTAAAGTAGTTTGGTTTGAATTCAACCAGTGATTTGAATGTTATAGGGCATATAAACTCCATGAGGAAAGTTTCCATCAATGCAGATTAGGTATCCATTCTATAAATTATAGTGTTACCTGGGGCTACTAGGAATATAAGTTGGTTTTTTTTTTCGCTCAGAGTGGTACAACTAGTTTGAGTCAGAAGTAACTTTTGAATATAAAGTATTTGAACTAGGCATTCTTAACTCCAAGGGAGACAGATGTTGGAGTCTACAACATACTGCTTCTCCTTTAAATGAATATAAGGCAGTAAAGGGACAAAATGTCATAATTTTAGGTGGCTTTCATGAGCCATTTAAAAGTAAGGATCATGTACATTTCACATACTTTGAAAGGCACATGTTGAAATTTATAGTACTATGTATCCTGGGAACTCTGGATGGAATAGGTTATGTCAATACCAACTTCATGGGACTGTCTCAGATGGTTAAATAAATGTCCTCTATTTAGAAAATAATTGGACTTCACTTCTTTTCAGCTAGAGCACTGTAATAGGCTCCTACCTAGTACTCTTGACTCCAGTGTTTCCACTACACGATCCATCTTTCATACTGCTGCTCCCTAGGAAATTTCCTAATACATGACAAGAAGCATGGAGTTCTTTACTTAAAAACAAACAATACAAATGTATAGTGGCCTCCCATTGCATTTCAAATAATCTCTTGATACCTTCAGATCCTTCTACAACATGATTCTTACTTAGGTCGAGCTTTATCTGTGATTACTCCCCTCCATGTAATCTGCATTCTAATGCAAGTGTGTTCCTACTACCTCCTTCCCATCCTTCACTTTCCTAACACAGGCCTCTACTTGCATTGTCCCCATCCCCAGGATCCCTTCCCGCAAGTCCCATCTGACAAAGCCCCCCCCCCCCCTTTTTCCTTAAGTCCAAACTTAGCTTTAATCTTTTTCATTAAATCTTCTGAACAACCCCAGGTCCACCCCAAAGGAAAGTATTGGATTCCTCCTTAGCTTTCTCATGCTATTTTATTTTAAATTGCCTTTGATTCTTGCTTCACTCTCCCATTTGCTATTGTTATTTGTTGACTCCCCCTATCATTATAGTATAATCTTCTTTAGAATGGAGTTTTGTAACAGCTATGTATTTTTTTTTTTATCTCAATGGCTGCCATCCAGCCTCATCTATAGTAAGTGTATAATAAGTGTTGTTGAATTTTAACTTATTTTTCTTAGACAAGTTTCAGCTCAGGTTTTTTTTTTTTTAATGAAGTTTTTATTGCTTCTCTCATGGTACCTTTCTCCCTCCACCCCCCCCCCCCGCCCCCGAGTGATCATTCTTTGCTTCTTGGGGACTCTGATAGCATTTTGTTTGTCTCAAATACACTTATGACAATGGTTCAAAGAACAAGCATTTATCAACAAATTCTATGCACTGGGCACTGTGCTAGGCACAAAGGATACCGTTCTTCTATTGTGCACTATAATTATTTGTGTCCTTTCTCAACACCCTTACGAGACAGGAGGCTTAAGGGCAGGGACCGCATTTTATTATTCTTTGTCTCTCCAGGATTTAGCACATCACCTTCCAATAGTAAGAGTTCAATAAATGTTCATTGTTGAATTTACTAACCAAATTACACCTGAGATTCAACACTGGAGAAGAAGAATCAATGAAATTGAACCTGAAAATGTTCAGACTTTTAATGTGCCAGATACAATGCTTAGTGCTCCAATAAAGGGAGAAAAAAACTGTTCCTGTCCTCAAGGTGCTAACATTCTGTTATGTGGAAACCAAATTTGCACAGAAATTAAACCAGGGAATATGTACCAAAAAATTCAGAGGGAAGGCAATGATAACTGAAGAAGACAGGCTTCTTGTACAAGATGACACAATCTGATTTTGAAGGTGCTAGGGCTATCATGAGGCTGAGATGAGGAGAGAGGGCATTGCATACATGAAGAATAAGGGCATGGAGACCAAAGAGTGGGGGAGGAAGCAGGCCAGTTGCATTACAATGCAGATTATAAAAAAAAGCTATTGTACAATCATCTTCAAAAGTAGACGGGATCTCAGGGCTTTAAAGGTCAAACAGTGATATTTTAATTTTATCCTAGAAACATGAGGGAACCAATGGAGTTTCTTGAACAAGAGAGTGACTTGAATTAGGATGGGTTATTGTTTGGGGGGAAAGAGAATTTTTAAAATAATGTGCTTATTTTCCTTCACTTAAAAGTGTCTTTGTAGATTTTATATATATATATATATATATATATATATATATATGTAGATTATATATATGTACATATATATATATATATATATATATATATATATATATATATATACATATAGCTTTTTTGGAGGGCAGTTGGGTTTAAATGACTTGCACAAAGTCACATGGCTAGTGAGTGTGCCAAATGTCTGAGGCTAGATTTGAACTCAGGTCCTCCTGACTCCAGGGCTGGTGCTCTATTCACTGTGCTACCTAGCCGCCCCCATAGATTATATTTATTAATTCAAATAAAGCAAAGGAAAATCAATTTAAGTATCAAGCGTCTCCTGGAGCACCAACGATCTGTTCCTCCCTCTCTGCTTTGTACAAAGATCTTCGGGAGCCACTTTGATGGAGTCAAATGTTAGTTCTTGATCTGCATCAGCATAGTTTCTGCTGCTTGCTGGTTACTGTCTGCTCAACTCTGCCATTGTGCTGCCATCATAAGTGGTGGATTCCCTCTCTGCATTTGGGGTTTGATGGGTATTGCACATTGTCAATGGGTATTGTAAATTTTAAGTTTCTACAGGGCGGGGGCTGTTTTTCATTTTTGTCTTTGTATTCTTATCACTAGAGAGGAAACACGATCCATAGAACACTGGATCTTTGGAGTAACAGTTGTCAATTTAAAATCTCTTTGTTTTCCATTACTAGCTCTATCATAAGCAAGGTACTTCACAACTTCAGGCAATTCACCAAAATGTACCTACTACATTATAAATGGGGCAGTAGATAGAGCTCAGGATGGGGAGTCAGGAAGAGCTGATCAGGTTCAAATACAGCCTCAGATACTTTACTATCTCTGTGACCTGGGCAAGTCACTTAATCCGGTTTGTCTCAGTTTTCTCATTTGTAAAATGAACTGGAGAAGCAAATGGCAAATCACTCCAGTATCTTTGTCAAGAAAACCACCATGGGATCATAAAAAGTCAAACATGACTGAAAAAATTATAAGTAGGCTTGCTGATAGAGACACAGATCCTTGATATTGAATCATTGCACATAGTAGGAACTTAATTAATATTTGTTAGATTAATTAATTGATTCATATCAAATGATCTGGATGTATGCTTAACACTGAAACCTGAACTTATTTTCACATATGAAATAGGAAAAAATGGATACAAGGAAATCACACAAAGACATATTAACCGTTGAAAGTAATGTGTTAAAAATGATTTAAATGATCACATTGCACATTGCTAAAAAGCACAATTAGAGCTCAGCTGGTCGCCACCTTCCCCTAGAGTTTCATAAACACACATATGGGGTTTTGAGTTAGAAACCAGATGTGCCAAGTTAGACCTAATTATGTTGTTTAACTTGACCATGAAATGTCTGTGATCAGATGTCATTTTATCTTTTTATTCTTTTTCCTTAGATGAGTAATGATTAATTGAAATAGGAAACAAACATATGCTAGGCATTTTGCTTTTGTTAAGCATATAGGGAAAAGGAAACAGTCTTTTAATAAATGAGAATCACAGGCATACATAGGGGAAAATCAGTTAAGGGATATATAAATAAAAAGCAAATTAAGTGTGGGTCTGTCAGAGAGACAGAGACAGAGGCAGATAAAAAAGAGGAAGGAAAGAAGGGACTAAATGACAGAAGCACAGGGCACACAGAGAAAAGAAAATACAGAAAAAGACAGAAGGAGACATAAAGGGACACACATACACAAGATGACTCAGAGATGTTCATTCCTAAACAGTGATAAAGAGGAATGGAGAGGATTTTATGGAGATTGTCCCACTGTGGCCTTCAGGATATTTCTGCTAAAGATTTTAAGACATCCTGCATTTTCACAAATTCAAGGATAAATAGAGATGTCATCTCTTGATACTTTTTTCCCCATGGACTTGATAAAATTAAGGTGAGAGCTGAGTCCAGCACTTGGACCAAAAATTTCCTTCTCCTAAAATGGGTGAATTTGGTCGAATTGTTTTTATTCCAGATGGATCTATTTTGTAATATAGTCCATGGAAAGTGATAAGGGACTCAGGAATTAATAGGAAAAAAGTACCCACTTTAAGTGGAATGACTTACTTCATCATAAACTTTAGATGCATGAAAAATGTACTCCAATTCCTACGTAAGATCTTTTTTTATTTCCTTTGCCTGTCATAAAGGCATTCCCTCCCCCCTTGTTTAACCATAAATTACTCCACAAGTATAGCATAGATGAAAATTGTGCTTGCACGTGTTTTGATTGGGAGCCTGTCAGTGTTCCGGCATGGTGCTTTGGCGTTAGCATCAATATGTTATTATGCATTACTTCAAGTATCACAGTAAGTCCTTTCTTTAAAGATACGTGGATTTAGTCCTTTTGAAGAATTACTAACTCATTTAGGGGAAAATGTACCTGAAAGGAGTGTGATATAGAAAATAGAGAGCCAGTTCTTGATTCTGGAAAACCTGGGTTCGATTCCTGGCTCTGACATAGACTGAGTGACCCAAGGCAAGTCCATTAATCTCTCGGGGCCCCAGGAACTCTAAACCTAAAAGCTGCAAAGCTAACCTCCATCGGTAGGGGGAGTTTCCTCACTGGGAGTTCCCGGCACAAAGAAACTATCAGTTTGGAGGACCCCAAAAAAAGACACATGCTTGCTGGTACAAAGGGACTATTTCAAAGCTAACTTACATTTCTTAATAAAATCGGAATCCTGAAATTTCTGAATTTTTCCTAGTTTCTCAAGAAACATCACAGAAATTTTAGTAAGCTATTTTAAATTTCAATGAAGTTCAAAGAAAATTAGTTTTCTTTCTAGTCTCATTGGAAAGCTTTGTGAACCTCGGAGAAAGCAGCTGAACTGTCCACAGGGATTTTTGCCATGGTGTATACAGGAAACTCAGAGTAACTAGGGGGCACAGTGAATAGTGCGCTGGTTTTAGAATCAGGGATACTCATCTTCCTGAGTTCAAATCTGGTCTTAGACACTTACTAGCTTGCATGACCCTGGGTGAATCACTTAACTTTGTGTGCCTCAGTTTCCTTATCTGTACAATGAGCTGGAGAAGGAAATGACAATACCCTCCAGTATCTCGGCCAAGAAAGCCACAAATGAAGTTACAAAGAGTTGGATGCTACTGATACAAATGAACAACAAAATAGTGAAGCCTCAAAGATAGCTCTAAGAGAAGTAAAATAAAAAAAAAATCACCCCTCGCTAATAAATTCATGTAAAATCTGTATAATTCTATACTGTGGAGTTTCCTCTCTGACTACAGAATGGGAGAATGTAGTATAAGGCATATTATGTAATGAGAATAATACAGAATGAAAAGAGATAAAATTAGAGCTTGAAGGAAATGTGGGAGAAATTAAACCCAGATTCTCCAGAGAGACAGACCTGATTGGATGTTCTATAATATTTGAATCATTATTTTAGAAATGAAATCAACATGACTCAATAGTGAGATCCTCCAATTTAATTTTCACAAATCAGGGACATAATACTGTTTGAAAAGTAAGGCAATTCATTTGCTAATAAATGAAAAGAATAAGGGGATTGCATTGCTGTGCTGATTCCTATACATTTACTTTGCATTTGTCCAGAGGGAATTGTCTATAGGAGTTCTAGCACCAGGAATAAATTTCTTCAAGCAAGTTTAATGTTATTATTAGGATTATTTTTTATTATTACTACGTTGTCTGTCTTCTGCAATGCTGTTGAGTCAATAGAACACTACTGATTAGGTGAGGATCTTAATTAGATCAATGCTTACCTTCATCCAATCAACAAACAGAACTAACTTATAAAGTAATTTTCCTAAAAGGGATTAATAGATCACAAACAACTGATAAACAAATGAATACTAGTGCTGGGAGCTACTAAAGATTTCCTTCCCACCACCACCCCTATCCCCACTTTACAAAGAAGGGTGAATTCTCTTTTCAATGTGACTTCCATACAGATCACTTCATCAAAACCTTTCCTGCTGAGGTAGCCAATGATTTGTTCATAGTCATGTGTGAGGGCATATTCATAATTGGATGGTACCAAGCTCTTTAGGGTGGAGAAATGATGAGCAGATGGAGAAACCCTGCGGGAAGATCTCACAAGACTGTGTGAGTGGGCAGGAAAAGGCAGATGAGCTTCTTTGTAGGTAAGAGGGAGGTAATTAACACATTTAGAGAAAAATAATATGAACTAAACTCATAAAATAATGGAATGACTTGTCAGTTTTATAGAAAAGAGATCTGAAAATCATTGCAAATTATTTTCTAGAAAAAAAAATTAGCCCAATATAGATCTATAGCCAGAAGGCCAACAAAAATGTTGGAGTCATTCAGAAAGGTAATGGAAACAAAAGAGGCTTTATTCTGCCCTTGTAGGAGACCATGGGTATCCTACCTGTGGTACTGAACATAGTTCTGTCATGCCTTAACAAGAAAAAAAAAGATAAAACTAGGAAATAGTTAGAGAAGGGAAGTAAAGTGATCAACAGAGATGGACAAAAGACCTTCTATAGATGGGAAAAGTAGGGTATGATTTTTGAAAGATAAAGGTTGTGAGAAAATATGACTGAAGTTTAAAATGGTTAAAAATTAGATGATGATGATGATGATTGATGATGATGTCATGGAATGGGTGAATAAAATGTGTTCATCATAGCCCAGAAAAAAGAACTATTCCTTATTTTATATGTTATATTATTATTTTATATGTATATGTTATTCCTTACAGTTTGAAAGAGATTAAGAGAAATAAAATGAAATATTATATACCAAGTATAAATAGCAATTAAAGAAGACCTTGAAATATTTGTGGATGTTCAACCCAAAATAGGCTATTTTGGAATGAAAGGAGTGTCTGTGTAAGTGTGTGTGTATGAGTGTGTGTGTGTGTGTGTGTGTGTGTGTGTGTGTGTGTTTAATGAAGAGGGGGTCTTCCCAAACCCTTTCTGGTAAATATTATAGAAGATAACTATTGCATCCCATAAAGCATCTCTATATACCAGAGACCGAATATTGAGCTGGGAAGACCATGGATATGATCTAGTATGACAATTTTATGCTCTTATAATTTTCATCTTCCTCAACCTTTCCTATGCCTTTCAAACAATTCATCAACCTTGCTCCTTCAGTACTCTTAACACACAGTGAATTATGGTAGTTGGTAGCACAGGTATATCTAATAAATTGCAGTGGGTTAGCTTTTAATAAATTAAATAATCTGTAATCATATTTGTGTAGTGAATGTAATTCAACTGCCCTTTGAAATGTCAAGAAATTGGCTTTCATTTGTTTGTCTTAGGATATTGATTTGCTAAAAACAATTGCTTCTTTGTTTGGTTTTTACATCTTACATTTGAGAGTGGTAGGTAGAGATTTTTTTTCTAACTCTGCTTAAACAAGAGCAATTGAAATCTCTGATTTAAATATATGCACTATTTCCTAAGTACCAAGGGAATTATGTAAAAGCTATTGGGAGGTGGATTTCTGCCTCAATATAAGGAAGAGCTTCATAGCATTTAAATCTCTCCAGCAATGCAATGGGCGACCTTATGATGGAGTTCAAAGAGGGCCCTAGATGACCACTTGTTAGCAGGGAAGACAGGAGATTCACTTATGGGGTGGGGTGGGAGGAGATGGGAGTAGGTGACCTAACTATAAGATTCTGTAATTAGCATTAACTTATGTTTCTGACTTACTTTTTACTGCTAGTTTTTTCCCTGATTCTGAACTTTATTCAGCTGCATTTCAAAATATGATTTTTTAATGTTTTCTTTTGAGATTGCTATCCTACAGATCTTTTAAGGTCTCTCATATATCTCTAGCAACTGCAGCCTATTTAATGGGAAAACCTGGTATATCCATATACCAATGACATCATAGGTCAAATACTTATACTATATATCCCAATATGCATACATAGGAAAAAGACTGGACCTGTGATTTCATTTTTTACATGGAACTCCTGAGTGAGGATGCTTTATCACTTCAATTCACCTTCTCTGGACCTATAGATTTATAGAACTGCTTAGATGATTGAAGGGTTGAATACATCACAGAGCCAATATATACCAGAGGCAGAACTTGAACCCTGGTCCTCTTGGCTCTAAGGCCAATTATATATCTGTCACACCACCAAAAATCTTTTTGTCTATCTTTCTACCTAGCTATCATCTGTCTCTGTTTTCCTTTCTCTGTCTCTGCCTCCCTCTCTCCCTCTTTTATCTATATCAATCTTGTATATATATATATATATATATATCATCTATCTATCTATCTATCTATCTATCTATCTATCTATCTATCTATCTATCTATCTTCCTGTCTTCTGTCTATCCATCCATCCATTCCTCCATCTATCTATCTATCTATCTATCTATCTATCTATCTATCTATCTACTCACCAATCTATTGAGCTATCAATCTCTCTACCATGATTTATCAAGAACTTGAAACTTTATCACTCTAGATGCTCTTCTTCAATAAAGTATTTTGATATCAGTTCATAATCTTATGCATTTTGCTAACTAGCTATAGTGTAATATAAAGTTATCTCTTTCACATCAAGTCTTTACCTATCAGTTTCTATATATCAAACATTGGCCTAAGACATTAATTGGACATTTTGGGGAGTTTTGGGAAAGCAGCAGAAAACACATGAAGACCAGCAGATGACACAAAAAGGCTTAGAAACTCAGAAATGTGTAAAATATATGTATTGTATTATGTGCTATCAACATATTTTATCTTTTAATACTATAGTAATTCAGATTTCTTCTCTGGTACAAATGGAGGGCCAAAAAATTTGCACAATTTTCCAGATTGTGGGGGCTCTGTTCCCATAAACCTCTGTGATGTGGGACAACTATAGTTTATTTTCTAATCTATGTATTTTATTTTATGCATATAAAGTTTTTCTGGGAAGAGTACCAGATTGCCAAAGATTGTCGTGATACAAAAAAAAAAAAAAAAGGATAAGGACTTCTGCTCCATTTTGATGTATTCCCTCTACTGAATCATTTCTTGAACAGGCCTGTTCACTGAATGGGGGTTGTCTCACTCAAAGTGAGAACCCGGAAAGGCCAAGCTAAAAAGGCCAAGGTCTCCCACTGAATCCTGGGACATCTCCAGTAATCCTCATCTATATCAGGCCACTGGACCCAGATGGCTCTGGAGGAGAAAGTGAGGCTAGTGATTTTGCACAACCCTCCCTCACTCAAATCTATTTCAATTGCAAGTCATGTCATCTTCTTCCTGATGTCATGATCCTGTTTGAGAATGAAGGACAAACCATAACACACACACACACACACACACACACACACACACACACACATATACAACCACAACTACTAGACATAATGAAGACTAATACTATTTCACCCTTTAGCTCAGTTCTGGATGAAAGGGTCTCACCTTACTGAAAAGAGTGAGAATGGACTTGATTTATAAGACTGTTCCCAACACTATGGTTGTTATTCAACTATGTGACCTTCAATTCAGTTTCAACTTCCTTTTCAATTCTAATCCCTCAACTGGTCCTTTGACAGTACCTACCAAACTACTTTAATATAAAGGATACTTGTGGCCTATAGTTTAGTTAGAATTCAGTTGCATCACTGCCTATCTTGTGGGATTTGCTTAATTCATTTTTCAAACTTCCTCCAAATAAATTGTATGTTCCTTGGGGTAGGGTCCATATTTCTATGGACTTATGGAGTCTTCTAATTCTATATCTCTAATAGTACCTAGTATAATGAATACAGTTGCTTCTCAATGCATGTTTATTTACCCACAGAGCCAAAATGAACGGATGTAGTGTCTGGGCAGAGGACAGTAGGGGGTGGGGAGGCAGCACAGAAGGCCCATGAATAGAAAAGAAGCCCTGCAGCAACATGGAAGACAGTCCAATGAGATGGGTATGGAGACAAATGTCACAGAACAGAAGTACCAATCCTGAGATCTAGGAGACCTGTTCCTCAGAGTCTGGGGGAAATTGTGTTTAGAGTTTCTCCATTAAAAAACAAATAAACAAACAAATAAACAAAACAATTCTAAAAAAAAGCAGTTGTATAAGAGAGAAACATGGAAAAACTTCCTTTTGAGGAGAAAGTGTTCCTTCTCCTCCCCATAAAACCATCTCAGATAATGCCCAATTTGTCCCATGCTAGCTTCCATGCTCTGCATTTGTATCTCCTCTCCCACCCTTCTAATTCAAGTTCTAATGACTATCTCAGGTCCTTTTATCAACTCTTCTTTTCATACTAGAAATCCTATATCTTTCCCCTGTTTTTCCATCAAATCCACATTAAATCTCACATTCTCCATTAAGGTTTATTTATTGAGAAACAAAGTAATGATATTCACTGCCATGGTTATGAGCTGCATACCATTTTCCTCTCAATCAAAGAAATACCCATGAACACCAAATGGGGTCCATGAATATGTCTTGCCATGAAAAAACCATAATGTCTTTTTGCTTTTATTTGCATCCCCAATGCTTAGCACAGTCCCTGGAACACAGTAAGTGCTTAATAGAGGTTTATTGACTTGATAAACTGCTAGAAGAGTCAGAAATATATTTTCTTTCAAGTAGTACAGCACTGACATAACAATATCCATCAAAGGTTAACCAGTGGCAATGATACTGAGCACAACAGAAAGGAACTTGGTTCAAATGCAAATTATATCATCAAGTGCAATGTTCAAATACTCTCAAATCTAATCCAAACTGAACTTATGTATAAATCAGGCAGGCCTTAACTAATTTGAAATAAATTGAGGTGTTTATCTGAGTAGAATTCTCAGCCTTTTGAAATCCAGAACCTACAATTTCTCGCCTCCAGCAGGAGCTACTTGTTTAATTTTTTAAACTTCCTTTTAAGGCTGCTTATTTTTTTGTCTGCTTCTGAGATAAGATATTTGAGCCTTGAGAGCAGTTTAAACTAATGCCTTTTACCAATGCTAATCTCATATCCTTATCTTTCTTGATTTCTATTTTTTCATGTCTTTCTCCCCCTTTTCTTTGAAGTCACACACCATAATAGTGAAATCATCATTTATATTTAATTTGACAGAGTATAATAAGGATGTTACTGTGTGAACAATATCATCAAGCTTATCCCCAGACTAATCTTACTATACTCTTTACTTCTTTGTTAAAGAATGCAAGGATCAGGTTGGACCAGGCTTCATTCCTTTCCTTCCTACTCCTCCCGCCTTATCTTTTTTTATATTTTGCTATTTATACAGCATACAATAGCAAGACTAAGCTGTGAAAAGACTAAGAATGGAAAACTTCCAAACTGGACTATGATGTGCTGATGCATGTTTAACAACCAGATCTCCAAGGGAAAATATATTTGTAGAGTACCTTTTTAAGTTTAACCTTCATTATTTACATTCTCTCTATTACTTCCTTAATTTTAGATAATTAACGGAACAATAAATTAAAGTCTTGATTTGTGTTTGCCAACTTTTGATGTATAAGTCCTCATACGGAACATTTAGCAATCATCTCTCCATCTGTTTCAAGCTGAATTCTTCATATCATTGAAACTGAGTAAAGGTAGAAAATGAAAATATATAGATAAAACTGAACTCTGGACATTACAAGCCATCAAACTAATTCAACAAAAGTATTAATTAGGTAACAATACAATGTCAAGTCAATTATTCTCTGTGGTAGAATTTCTACTTTTCTACTCAATGCCTCTGTGACACAGGGTAAGTCACAACCTTTCTGTTTCATTTTCCTATTTATTGAAATGAGGGGGTTGGTTCCTGACTGGCAAGTCAATTACCTTCTCTAGGCTTCAGTCTCTTCCTTCGTAAAATGAGGGTTTGGGTAAAATTCTATTTAAGGGTCCTTCTTCCCAGCACTGAATTCATGATTTAGATGGTTTCCAGGGTCCTGATCAGTTAGAATTCTTAGACTTCCATGATGCAGAGATGTTTAAGAAGACACTCTATATATTCTTAATGACTGTCATCTATTGAATGTTTGGTGGTACAGTGGATAGAGCACTGGCCCTGGAGTCAGTAGGACCTGAGTTCAAATCTGTCCTCAGAAACTTATTAGCTATATGATTATGGGTAAGTCACTTTTGCCTCAGTTTCCTCATCTGTAAAATGAGCTAGAAAAGGAAGTGGCAAACCTTTCCAGTATCTTTGCCAAGAAAACCCTAAATGGGGTCCTGAAAAGTTAGACACGACAGAAACAACTCAATAACAACACTGCCTTATAAGTGAGTTTGTCTTAATGTTTGTGCTGTGGCACTCAGTCTTTCTCTGAGTGACCTTTCCTTGCTCATTTGAGTACTTACATCTTAACTATGTTCTTTCTATTTCTAGTCATCTAATAACAATAATGATAATAATAACTCGCCCTTATGTAGTTTGGAAATCACTTTACAAATATTTTATCTTAAATTCACAACAACCTTTGGAGGTAGGTTCTATTATCATCTTCTTTTTACAGATGATGAACTGAGGCAGACAGCACTTAAATGAATCGCCCAGGGTCACACAGCTACTAAGTGCTAGAGGCTGGCTTTGAACTTAAGCCTTTCTACCTCAAAGTCCAACACACTCTACTCAGTTGGCCACCTAACTCCCTATACACACTAATAATATCTCTTAGATATAAACTCTTAGAAGGGAGGAATATCCTTAAGTTTTGACTGAATAGACATTTGTTTATATATCTTTATCCTAATTCTAGAACAGGAAAGGACTTTGGAGATCATTTAGAACAATCTTTGTATTTTACAGATTAGGAACCCGAGACTCCTACAGATGAAATGACCATCCCAAGGTCATGCAGATATTAAGTGGAAGAATAGATATTCAAACCCATAAATCTGAAACATTGGTCAAGCAAATCAGGGAGGAAAGAAAAAATGAATTTGTGTAAATATACTACCATCACCCCATGTTTAACACTCCAAGGTCAGTGCCCTTTCTGGGAAAATCCCCACAATCCAAAATCATTCAACTAAACTCTCATTTTGGAACTGGATTCCCTATTGGCTTATATGGCTTATCTCTTATCAGAAACACATAGACTTAATAAGAGAAACTGACAGAATAGCCCTTTTAATTTTTGACAGTGGAAAGGAACAAAGGAGGGAGCAATAAGAGGTTTGGTTCCTGGTGCCCAGCCCAAGAAAAGGAGATGTGGGAACACAGGACATCTGAAAGATGAGGAAAAGTAAGGAGAGATAGAAGTACGCAGAGGGATAGGAAGCAGACAGTGGAGATAAAACATTTTTGTCTTATACCACTTCTGGATATTAGACCTAAGAGGAACAGGGCTTAGTGAAAATCTAGCACTAATACTGGATAAGCAGATTAAAGAAACAAGATAAGGTGGTAGAGTACGGTGTAGCTTAGTATTATATGATATGGCACAGTGAAAGGATGTGAGTTTGGAGTGCAGCAATCAAATAACAAGAATTTATTAAGCATTTACTATGTGCTAAATTCTCATTTGAGGCTTAATTCTGCCATTACATAGCTGTGAGCAAATTTTGGTTCTCCTTCATTCCTTCACGTTCCCTAATTTTGTTAAGATGAAAGATAATAGCTTCATACATCATAGGGTCATAGATTTACAGCTAGAGGGAGCCTTAGAGGTCATTAATCCAATCATTTCACAAATGGGGAAACTGAGACACAATGTCATGAAATGACTTGCCCAGAATAACATATATAATAAGTGTCTGAGGTGGAATTTGAAAAGAGGCCTCCCTGTCTCTAAGTCCAACTTGTTTTCAGTAATTTTTTGAGTCTTTAGGTAGCACATTATTTCTTGGTCTGTTTGATAGAAGGCATCAGTAAAAAGAAAAGTGTTTTTGATAGATTTCTAACTCAATTTATCCCCTAGAGGTTGAAGAAAACATTATCTGATAATCATAATTCCTTTCCCTACAGCCATCTCAATATTCTCTCACCTCTCCCAGAACTGGGACTGGTCTACCCTAAGTGGCACCCCCTCCTCTACACATAGAGAATGCCTCTAGCATCATTCTAGTCCTATCATATAGTCCTAATAATTAAGGAAAAACTAACCTGTATACAGTCTAAATGATCTATCTCAAGAAAGACTCCAAGGCATAGCAGAAGTCTGAGTTGAGACTCTAGTTTAAAACCCAAGACAATCATTTCCTTGCTATTTGATCATGAGGAAGTTACCTAATGGCTCTGAATCTCTTTCCTCATCTCTGAAATGCTTATAAAGATCTTTGTTTTTGTTCCCTTACTGAGTTCTGAGGAAAATACTTTGTAAATCTTAAAGCAGTGCAAAAATGTAATTGATTGTTATTGAGTATTAAGCAAGTAACTGCAGGCCTGTTGAACCTTTGATTATTGATGAATTTGGTTGGTTTAGCTATTTAGAGCATGGTGCTGGTGAGGTTATATAATCAGTTCCTATATAGCCAATGAGCTTAATTCTGCTCCATGGCAACTGATTGCACTAACTAACTCAATTAGCTCAAATGTAAATCATTGGTCAAACAAATCAGTGAGGTATGAAAAATGGATTTGTGTAAATATAACCACTATTATGTGAATAGCTCAGAGTCTATACCATTAATGCTATCCTCATCTACCAGGTATAATGTAGTCCATAATTTTAGTGTTAGGAAAATCATGACCTATAATCAGAATGATGATTAGCATTAGGGACCTCATACCCCCACTTGTATGCTTAATTATGGGTATACCTTAGACTTACTTTTAACCTTGGAGCAGAGTTATAACTAGGACAGTGTGACCAGGGTTTTGTGCCATGGTGCTGACATGGAGGAACAGATTTTTCCATGTAGTGATTCTGTGGCTCAACATCCCTATGAACTTTGTTTCTCATTTGGTGTGACTGTCTCAACTCTGTCGTGTAGCCCTGGGTTATCATCCTCATTGTTTCATTGGTGTTATGTTGCTCTCCTCAGGGGTGTGTGTGTGTGTGTGTGTGTGTGTGTGTGTGTGTGTGTGTAATAAAATAGTAATCATGATAATAATAAGATGATTATCACCAAGGGCATCTTACAATTTCTGAGTCTTGATCTCCTCATCTGTAAAACACAAATAGTGATACTTTCCCTTTTTACAAAAGAACTACTCCAATGACTCATCATGGTATTGAGGTCACTCTAGACTCTTGAATGTTATCCCAGTAGAAATCAAGTTCCAATAGGTCTCCCCAAGCAGGAAAGGCTTTATCAGTGACTGACTACATCAGCTTTCTGAGGAAAAATTTAGTTAAATTCAGAGAGGTTCAATACCAGATGGTAATGGTTTGAAAATTTGAAGTTAGCCTTAGGAAATGAATCTTTTTAGATAGTCTCTAAGAACCCTTAGAGACTATCTAAAAATTACAGAGGGATTTAGATTTATCCTAATGAAACTGTAGATTCTATAAGTATTGATGAAGATCATGGAACTGTTATGAGGAAAACACTTATATAAACCATTAAGTAACCATGTATTCTAAAATTCAACTTATATATTTATATTTCTCATTAGAATAAAAGGAAGCTGTGATGGTAAGGATTCTCCTCCCTGACATTGCAAATCTTCCACAAAGTTTGCATATAAATAATAATAATACATACATACAAACACAGACATATACATATGAATATATACATATATACCCATAAGTGTATGTATATAGTCATGTATATAGTCATATATATATGATTAGAGCCAATGGAATTGATGATTATTGGTTATTCAGAGACCAAGGATCCCCTAGACACATTATTAAAAGATGCATACTTTCTATATGGGTATGAATAGAAGGAATGATTCCTCTGTTACATAGATGACATCATAGGACATTCTGTGAATTTTATTTGTGTCAAAAGAAGTTGAGGAGACAAGTGTTGATTACAGAACCAAAGCCTTTTATACTTGTAAAGACAAGCACAAGCAGTTCTCCAAAGGACTACTGCTGTGAATAGCTTTAAGGTTCTGATCACACAGTATAGTGAACTTGCTATTTATTCAGTAATAAACTAAGACAAAGCATTTACAGAAACCAAAGTACAGTACTGGTTTTCACCAAAGTGGCCAAATAATTTTAAACAAAAGATATCATTCAGCAAGTCCTTAACTCAGTCACCCTTAAGGAGCAAGCCTCCTTAAGGGACTGTAATGGAAATGCAGATTTAAAGATCTTCCCTGCCCCTAGCATAAGTGCACCTGGAGCCTGTGGTGGGAGGCTTGTTTTTCAGGGAAGCCCAACCTTGATACTTTTGTGATTGGGCAGTGGGTCAAGGAGGTTGTTACAATAATTGAGCCAGGAGAAGGCTATATAAACTCTGATGAGAGGCTTTGCTTTGGGGCTCACTTTGAGAAGTGTTGTGTGATTTGACCAGATGAGACTCTGGGAAGCCGTTGTTGAGAGCCCCCCGGCTTTGAAAACCCAGATGTTGATGCTTCCCTCTCTGGTAACTGTGATTTGGTATTGATATAATGGTAGGACAGTTTGGAAGCCTGTCTGTTTGATCTGTAAGTTCTGTAACTCTGAAGTTTGGGGTGCTGACCTTTTTCCCTGAACTAGGTAATGTGTGTTTGTTTGATTAAAGTAAGCTTGTTACCCCATTTTGAGTTGCTTTCCTTTTGAGAAGCAGATCTGGGAACCTGTGTTGGCAGCTACCCTGGGGATATTGGGGTGCTTGCCGCTACAGGGACACAAAGTACAAAGGTCAAAGTTCTCTACCTCTAGGTCACATTGTCTTAATCTCTCAGTCAAAAAGTCTTCTTTCTTCTTGATTAGAGATTAGTTTCCAATCATCCTTAACTCAATCATTCTTAAGAGGTAGAAGGTACAGAGTACAAATTTCTCCTATCCCTAGGCCACAGAAAATCATGATCTTCTCAGTACTAAGTACCCAGGGAATGGTCTTTTCATCTTGACTTGAGGCTTGCTCCCAAATTCCATGGCTTCTCTTCCATGGGTCCAGCTCCTGCCTGAATCTACCCAACTGTTACCTGGATTCATGGGTAGGCAGCTCTCAACTCCTCATCCAGCTCCTTGTCCAGTTCCTCATCCAGTTCCATATTGAAGTTAACAGTGTCCAGTCCACCTCAAGTCCTTCACAGTTTTTGTTTCTTGGAAGACAAATCTTAACAGAGACAAAACAAAATTGATGCGCATTGCCGGCACCATCATCAGCTCACTATCTGCCTGTGAAATCAACACAGACCCACAAAATCTGAGAACTCAACACAAATTGTCAGTATAGTCCAAGGACCACTGAAATCCTCTTCCAGGATGTCTGTAAACAGAGAACAAGAAAATCCTCTTTCAGGGCTTCCAGTAAGGTCCCAGGCTTCTGAAAAGTATTACAAACAAAAATCAACACAGACAGAACAGACAAATGGAGTGTCACCACCAAAAGTGTTCCTTTCTCAATTCTGCTCTCTCCCAGCTTGTGCTCAGCCTTTTATCTGGTCATTAGCTCTGTCCTGTTCCACCTACCTCTTATGTCCTTCTTGTCTTTGGCAAGTCCCTCCCACAACTTGGGTTTCACAACTTCTATTTCTTAACAAAGACTTGATATAATCACGAGCAAGGCTCAAAAGAAACTTGAACTAAAAGAAGGTACTAAATAAATAGCTGAAACAAGATGCTAAGTACTTCTTTGCTTGCCATTATAATACTATAATCATAGACTTGAGTCATCCATTCTCTGGGAAATCAACACAACACTTCAAAGTCACATCTTGGTTGACTCTAAGGTGTTTTTTTTTCCCCTTCATCTATCCTAATACTGAGAAAAGTCTCATGAGTTATAAATATCATCTTTCCATCTAGAAAGGTAAACAGCTCAACTTTAATAAGTTCCTTACGGTTTCTCTTTCCTGTTAACCTTTTCATGCTTCTCTAGCTTCTTGCATTTGAAAGTCAAATTTTCTGTCCAGCTCTGGTCTTCTCATCAAGAATGCTTGAAAGTCCTCTATTTCACTGGATGTCCATGTTTTCCCCTGAAGCATTATACTCAGTTTTGCTGAGTAGGTGATTCTTGGTTTTAATCCTAGCTCCTTTGACCTCCAGAATATCATATCCCAAGTCCTTTGACCCCTTAATATAGAAACTGCTAGATCTTGTGTTGTTATCCTGATGGTGTTTCCACAATGCTCAAATTGTTTCTCCCTGACTTCTTTTAATATTTTCTTCTTGACCTGGGAACTCTGGAATTTGGCTATAATATTTCTAGGGGACTTTGGGGGTATCTTTTTCAAGAGGAAATTGGTAGATTCTTTCAATTTCTATTTTACCCTCTGGTTTTAGAATATTGGGGCAGTTTCTCTCGGTAATTTCTTGAAAGATGATGTCTAGGGACTTTTTAAAAAATCTTTTAAAATCTGGCTTTCAGGCAGTCCAACAATTTTAAATTATCTCTCCTCAATATATTTTCTAGGTCAGTGGTTTTTCCAATGAGATATTTCACATTGTCTTCTATTTTTTCATTTTTTTGGATCTGTTTTATAATACCTTGATTTCTCATGAACTCATTAGCTTACATTTGCTCCATTCTAATTTTGAAGGAATTATTTTCTTAAGTGAGCTTTTGAACTTCCTTTTCCATCTGGCCAATTCTACTTTTTAAGGCATTCTTCTTCTTGTCTTTTAGGACCTCTTTTGCCAATTGTGTTAGTCTGTTTTTAAGGTGTTATTTTCTTCAACATTTTTGGGTCTTTTTTAGCAAGCTGTTGACTCACTTTTCATGATTTTCTTGCATTACTCTCATTTCTCTTCCCAATTTTCCCTCTACTTCTCTTACTTGGTTTTCAAAATCCTTTTTGAGCTCCTCCATGGCCTGTGACCAATTCACATTTTTCTTGGAGGCTTTTGATGCAGGAGTTTTGACTTTGTGGTCTTTTCTTTCTATGTTTTGGTCTTCTTTGTCACCAAAGAAGGGTTCTATAGTCTGATTTCTTTTCCTCTGTTTGCTCATATTCCCAGACAATTATTTGACTTTTGAGCTCTTTGCCACAGTAGAACTCTGCTTCCAGAGTGGTGAGTGCTGTGTTACAAATTTCTGGGTTTTTTGTAGCTGTTGTCAGAGCTACTCCTAGGCACCTGTCTCAGAACCTTGAGGAGGACTCCCTCTTCCCAACTGCCACAAGTTCTGTCATAGCACCAGGACTGCTACCCAAGACTGCGACCCAGATTCAAACAGGGTAAAGCAAGAGAATTCTCCCTCAACACCAGCAAAGGGATTCTAGCAACTGCCTTCTGATCACCCACTTATCCCATCACCATCTGTGGACCTGCAGCTCTAGAAGCAGCCACTGCTCCTGCTGCTGCCAACAACCACATCTGTTGCCACCTCCACTGTTCCAGGGGCAGAGGCCAGACCACAATCTTCGCTCACCAAAGTTCAACAGATTTTCTCCATTGACCTTTTACTTTGTCTTTGGCATTTGTGGGTTGGAAAGTCTGGAAACTGCCATAGATTGCAGTGATTTGATCCCCTGAGGTCTGCTCAGGCCCAGTCTGTGCCACTGATCTGTGCTGGCATACTCTACACAGGACTATGCTCTGCTCCCAGTCTGGTGCTATAGGCCCTTCTTTTTGGCTTGCCAGGCTCTCTTCAGCAAGAGATTTGTTTCACTCTGCCTTTTTGTAGGTTCTGTAGCTCTAAAATTTGTTTAGAGTAATTTTTATAGTTATTGGAGGTAATTGGGGGATGAGCTCAAGCAAGTTTCTGCCATCTTGGCTCCACCCCCAAAACGGTTATTTCTGTCACATATGTTGCTGATAGACAAATTTAGGGAATTTAGATTTACTATGTTTTTTGTTAAGTAACAGAACAACTTTATTGAGAGACACACCCAAGGTATGGTCATCAATGACCCAGAATTCATTGGAGAGGAGATATCTAATAGAAGTGGTATCCAATACAAATCTTGGGTGCACAGAGACAAATCCTTTATGTGCCAAATCTCCAACACTAGCCCATAGGAAAAAAGTAAGGACAATATATTATGACATTATCAGTCTTTAACACCTTAGCTCACATTGGTTTCTTGATATATCTACCTCTACTTCACAGAAATTCATCAGGGTAAACATAGAATTGGGGAGGAGAGCAGATACATGAATGTAAAGCAGTAAAGACAAGGCCTTATAGTGGAATTTGGGAACAGGAAAGGGTTAAAACATAGGGCATTTGGTAACCTTAGGAAAGTACCACCATGGAGAGACTCTGAAGAGTCATTAGAGAGTCTTAATTGTAGCCCTTATTTTTTTCATAGAGGAGGAGAGCAGAATGTAGAAAATAGTATGAAGGGTGCTAAAGACCAACTTTGTCCACTTTACAATTTTGCTTAGAAAGGCAGCTTGGTGAATAGAATTGTTAAAATTAATTATCTGAAATAAAA
This sequence comes from Gymnobelideus leadbeateri, assembly GCA_011680675.1. Lineage (NCBI taxonomy): Eukaryota > Metazoa > Chordata > Mammalia > Diprotodontia > Petauridae > Gymnobelideus > Gymnobelideus leadbeateri. Next base: position 69,867 of record WOXC01010463.1, read on the forward strand.
AGAAACTGAGAGCATTTATGATTTAATTTGCAAAGCTAGCATTTGCATATCAAATCAGGTCATCAGACTCCTCAGTTGTCAGAGACAAGGAGTGATTTACAGAGCCGATTTTTATAATAGAAGAGAGGCATAAAAAATGCAGAAACTTGTTTTGAATATAATTTAATTGGACAAGACAAGTCAGCTGACTTCTCCTAAACTTTTTAAAGCACTTAATAACATCTAGCTGTCAAAGTTAGATTATCCCAGAAGTCCTTTCCCTACAAGTTATGCCTTTTGATCATTTAAAAAAATGTTTTAATTTTTTGTTTGTTTTTTGGAGAGGGGAAGGTGGGGCAGTTGGGGTTAAGTGACTTGTCCATGGTCACATGGCTACTTTTGTTTTAAGTTTCTGAGGCTGGATTTGAAGTCAGGTCCTCCTGACTCCAGGGCTGTTGCTCTATTCATGGCCACCTAACTTCCCCTAGTGATGTCTTTTGTAACAAGAAAATTCACTAGGAAAGAAGAACTTATGGTTTGGGGTTAGAAGTCACTCCTGTGTTTCAGCTGCCAACCTTAGAAGATTGCATTACTCAACCTCTAGCTTAAGGAAAAAGGGGAGATTATCAAATACGACTAGAAAGAGGAACTTAACCTTTGGCTAACCCCACTTTTTCCAGTTGCTAGAAAGAGGAATTTAGCCTTTTAAAAGAGCCTTATAAACCTATAATTATTTCATTCCTACAAAGATATATGTCTTTCTCTAAATATTCTGCTAGTAAATGAGAAAGTCTTATCAGTCTACCCATTAACTAAATCTATAAGCAACCACTATTTAAAATACTATGTTAATCTAGTTTAGAAGTTAGAGCTAGCTTTACCCAAAGAAGAAAGTTTAATCCTATAATCAAACTAAAAATTAATCAAAGAAATCAATACTAACTGTTTTCCTTTTCAGAACTCAAGACTTGGAGTCAGGATGACTTGAGTTTGCATCCTACGTCAGACAAATGCATACTGTATGACCTTGGGCACATCACTTAAGCCCTCTGTATCTGTTTCCTCAAATAAAAAAATGAGGATTTTTACATTTGTAAAATTCTGGATTATAATGCCTCTATGAGTTTCTTCTATCTCAAAATGTATAATCCTTTGATACTATGATTATTGAGCTAACATTTTATAAAAATCTGAAAACTTGAAATTTGCAATTTGACATTAAGATCTTGAAATTTCAATTGCAGAAATTAGTGCATGATAGTTATTTAATATATCATCCCTTTTGGTATTCTGACAGATAACATTAGGAAAGTTATCTCTTGAAAAATATCATTGCATCCTAGAAGCCAAGCACTCTCAGTCTCCACTCAATAACAGAGGACTTCTGAACTGTTCTTTAGAGAGTGGAGTGCTCTTGAAAAGATAAGCCAGACTCAATCTCCTAGAGACTAGTTCTGTATTTCTCAAAGCTGGCTGCCAAGATTTCTCTTTCACTTACTTTCTCCTGCTCTTCCACTTCTTCATGCTCAGCCCTGCCCTAATGGTTTCCGTCCTCTTTTATCCTTCAAGGATAAGCACAGGAAGGCAGTAAGAAAAATATAGCCAGAGAGGAAGTTAAAAATGAGTGTTTTATCCATTTATTTCATTAGTTTAGGGAAAAGGAATAGGAAAACAGTGATAAACTGGTGGATTTTTTGTTACACTGGAGACCTAGTTAACATATAATGTAAGCTTGTGTGTTTACAAGACATAAAGTGGATTAAAGTTACATAAGCACTGAAGGCTGCTACTGCCCCTGGTGATCAGGCTCATTTGAAACCAGAAGGTGCTATAGTTGTTTTCATCCTTTAAAATTTGACTTCTACCCATAATTTGTACTTAATAAGTAACTAACAAATGCTTTTCATTCATTCACTCATTCATTTGACAAAAAGTAGGATTTTTCTGTAATCATTTAAATTATTACAAAAATCAAGGAACCTCAGGGTTGGAAAGGGCATTAGAAATCATCTAAGCTGATCTTTACATGAAACATAAATCCCTCCTAGAATAACCCGGGCAATGTTCTCTGTTTGAATACCTCTAGTAAAAGGAAAACTCTATACTCCACTAGGCAGTCCATTCCATTTTCTTTAAAGGGTAACTTTAATTGTTAAGGCATTCTTCCATATCAAACCTAGCTACAGATTCCATCCATTTCTACTTAGTTCTCCCTTGGGAGTAACAGAGTATATTCAATCTCTTTTCTGCATGATGACCCTTCAAATAATGTCATCTCCTTTCTAGACCAAACAGTATACATTTCTTAAACCAATCTTAATATGGCATTCTTTTAATAGTACTCAATAGCCTGGTCTTTCTCCTTCGGACACACTGTGTTTATTTTTTTTTCTCAGTATTCCTTCAAAAACATGGTAGCCAGAATTGAACACATTTAACAATCTCAGTAGACAATGAAAGACCCAAACCAATTATTGGAAGGGAAAACAGTTAAATAGAAAGTTTATGAAATGGCATTTAAAAGAATAATGTTGGAGGACTATGATAGGTAAATTTCTTTTCCTCCTTCTAGCATAAAATGAGTTAGAAAAAAAAATCACTTGTTTTAGCACTTGTCATTAAGTACTATATACAGTAGTTAACTATTAATAAATAAGTAGTTAACATTTATGCAATGATTCATTTCTACTAAAAAATGTATCAGCCACTCATTTATTATTCATCACTGACTGCACAATGGAAAATGAGATTGAATAGCCAGCATTGCCATTGTTTTTAAATGTTACTTTGAGTCTCACTACCCAGATCTTTCATAAATAAACGATTATCTTTTGCATTGGAAAAATCAAGATGATGGATTCGTATTGCCATGGCACGCTTGCACAAACCACATGATACTTTAGAATGCACATTTAGAAAAAGATATACTATCTCAAGGGGGAGGACTGCGTATGTAGTGAAAGCAAGGGATAACAGAGCAAAATCTAGGGTGCTCATTGATACCTAAACAATATTGAGATTCCGAGAAAGTGCACCAGCCCCTTATAAATACCTCTTGTGAAAGATTTTCAGGAGGACAATGACAAGAATAGAAGTGAATGGGGAAGCATGAATGGGCCAAATTTGTACAATTGAAAGTTATATTCATATTGAAGTATATAGTGCTGTGTATGTGTGTGTAGATCCAGAGAGAAGAAGCAAGGAGAAGGAGAGAGAGGGGAGGGAGGGAGTGATGGGGGGGGCACAAAGGGACAGAGTTAGAGAAGCAAAGACAGAGACAAAAAAAGATAGAGAAAAAGAAATGAGAAAGGATGGAGAAACAGAGGGAATAAAGGATAGGCAGCTAGATAGACAAAGAGATTCACAAAGAGAGAATGCCAATAAATCTAATGTTCACCTAGTGTTCTACATCTCACCCAGATGTACTACTGTCATAATCTTTAATGAGAGTTCTACTATCCTGGTACTATGTATGTAAATCACTTTGTGAACCATAAAAGTGTGCAATATAACCTATTATTATCATATTATTTAGGCATGATGACATTTGGATATACACACACATATACATACAAATATATTTGAGGATATATAGATTACATTCTATTCAGTTTCTTATATTTCTATATTATTCTATATTTCTATATTCAGTTTCTTAAACTGACATTCATAAAGAAGGGTAGGAGAAGTAAGCTACTCCTCTCCACTGAGATATACTATTTCCTAGTAAAAGCGGAAACTTCATATTTTGGATTTGCTTTCATGGTTGGTAACAATATTGGTAACACCTTATATTTGTACACTGCATTGAATCATGATGTATGTTGTCTCACTTCAGCTCAACAATTCATATAGTGGTAATAGATACTACTATGTATCATGGTACATCAGATCATGATGTTGTCTTGATCTAGTACAACTTTGAAGCCAAGCTTTTCAGATATTTCTAAGTAAAACTGAAGGAAACACAAAGTGCTCTTTCCCCTTTCCAAACATCCCAAGAGTATTTCTTGCTTTATATATCGTGGTGTACATATTTTATCCCCTCTGCTGGATTATGAATTACTCCATGACAGGGAAACTTTGGGAGTACTATACCAGATGCCACAGATAGAATTCCATCCAAATCTTTTAAAGAAAATAACCCTTAAAGAGAAAAAAATGGTTGATTATTCTGTATAAAGGGGGAAATCACTGTTTCTCTGTCCATTTTTAATTCTTCTATAGGAAGACTGGGTCTCTAAGGAAATCTGTTGACAGACCCTTATAATAATCTCAGGGTTGATGCAAACTAACTTCTCTCCTCTTTAACAGCACTACTTACCAATCCAAGGCTCATCTTGCTCCCTCCCACAGAATACACCCTCCCCATCCCTGAAATGAATTTCTCAGCAAGAGTAGCAGAGTCCTAGAGCCCAAATGCTAAAGACAGGAAGCAATTAAATATGTAAATCAAAGAAATTACACTTCACTGATGACATTCAGCACAGTGTCTGCCTTCACCCCCTCCTTCTTTTTCTCTTCCCTTCTTCCTTCCCCCTAGGGACATAGACTCATGTGAGATCTGCTTCTTCCACTCTGCTCCCTGCTAAATGTTTTTTTATTCTCAACCACCTGCCCCAGGCCTTCTCATCAATTATTAATCAACTACCATGAATATGCATAAAAGACTGTCTGTGAGTTTTATTAAATAAAAAAAAAAAGAAAACCTTCTATGCAGTGGTAGCAAAAGAATCATGTGGTGATGGTGAAGAGGAAGGGAAAAAGACAAAGTTTCTTCACCCTATTGATGATGGAATGTGCAATAGACATGCTGGGTAAGCTGATTATGCAGGGTTGTTTTTATGTTTGATTTAAAATGTGGTTCTGATAAAATACCATTTTTAAAGTCAAAGCCTTTATAAATAGCTCTTTTGGGATAAGGCAGATACGCTCTCCTGTACCGTGATTTGACTCTTCCCATGCTTTATGAATAATATTGACTTGAGCCTGGAAGAGTCTAGTTAACCAGTGCTACCAGACTGAACGTTCATTTCAAATCTAAACTATGTTTATTTAGAATTCAAAGATGTACTTTTTCCTTCTCATAGTTTTTTTTTTTAATTAAAAGGTACAAAAGAGGCAGAGATGGGGTATCATAAGCATAGGAAACTTGAAGAAGGAAACAATCCAGGTGGAAAACATTGGTAGTCCCATTTGGTATGGCTGACATTGCAGTTTGACTAAATCATCTCTAAAATTTCTTTGAGTTTTGAATCTTGTTGGGGAAAAATCATACAAGCATTCTTAACTAATATACTTCTTTTCCATAAGAGTCATAACAACTCCATTGTAGAGAGAAAATGAAGTATGAATTTCCTCCCTTTCTGTGTACCACTAATATTTGTAAAATAAACGAGATAAGAATCAAAGGTTCTTAACCTAAGGTTCCTAAGTTTGTTGTTTAAAAAACAATTGCTAAGTATTTCAACATCACTGGCTTCCTTTGTAACACTATGTAAAATTTTACTGTATGTATTTACAAATATTATTCTGAAAAGGGACCCATAAATACCAAGTCTCCCAAAAGGGTTCATTACACACAAAAGTCAAGAATCCATGGACTCCAGGATGTTCAAGAACCCTTCTAGCTCAAATAGTCATTATACTTTGATCTGGTGAATCACCAATCCAATAGACAGTAGGCCACGAAAAAAAAAATCTTGACTTTAGGATTCTCTAAATTTAGTTAAATTTTAAGACTATAAATTATGGAGAATATGCCAATTTGAATTATTAGAGGGAATTTTTTAACCAAGAGTTCCCTTGACAAATGAAAGCACAAGTGTTATATTCAAAATATAGTTAGGGAAAAGGGGCTCATCACCAAAAGATTGCCCAATAGTGAAAACTGTGAACTGGCATGGAGAGGTGGATGGAGGGAATACTGATGAAATCTCAAGTGCTGGAATATGCTTAAGAATTTTGGTTCTGAAACTCATTATGTTTTTTGATATTAACAATAACTTTTTTTAACATTAACTATCCTAGAAATTTCCTTTTTCTTTTGATCTAACCAAATTTATTTGGAGATCTTTGGGGTACAACATTATACCTATCATTTCTGTTCAGTGTTTGTTTTGTTTTGTTTTGTTTTTGCCTTGAAAAAATGCCTTATTTCTTCTCATTTCTGAAGAATCCAACATTTTATCTGCTGAAGAACATTATAACTTAATTTGTGGTTGAACAAAATCTCCTTTTTATAGATTCATCCCTTGAAATTGCCATTTCTATGAAAGCTGAAAAGTGACCATAACCATTCTCTGTAACTTGGTAACTTTCTTCCAGTTAGAATTCCTTTAAATACCTAGTTGAATATTGTCTCAAAGTCCAGAGGAAAGCCTGACAGCTTTACCATACATTGTTATTGATTTCCATATCTAACAATCTCATCAGTTCATTACTATCTATTCTTCTCTAGGTCTTTTATTTAATAAATATTTCTAAAGTTCCTACTACATGCAAAACACAGAGGATGTGTCATGTAGTCAATAGAGAACTGTCCTTGACATCAAGAAAATTTGGTTTGAGTCCTGCCTCTGCTACAGACTACATGTGTGACTATGGCCAAACCAAGCAACCTTTTAGTGTTCCAGGGCAACTTTTTAAGACTTTAAGTTAGAGTGAAGAGAGTTTGAGATTATAGAAGCTTCCTATAAAATGAATTTTAGATTTTGACTCAATTAAAAAGCCATACAAATATGTGACATGGGATCTTGCCTCTGAGAAGGAGTTTACAATCTACTAATAACCAAAGCTGACACTTGTATAGTGCTTTATTGTTTACAGATATATGTGTACATACATGTCTACATATTTATACACATGTGTATATGCATATACATATATACATACACACATATATACATAAATATTTGAGCCCCAAGCAACCTGGTGAGGTAGTTACTATAGCTAATATTACTCTCATTTGATTTATAAGGAAACATAGTTTAGAAAAGTTAAGTGACATGTCCATGGCCACATAGCTAATAATTAATTGTCAGAAGAAAGATTCAAACCCAAACATCCTTATTCCCAGTAAAACACAAAGTCTACTACATCACATTATTCCATTCAACTGGGTGGGGGTAAGGATTAAAAAATACAAAGACATACTATATATATACTATAGTAAATGACATGAGGGTGGTTGAAGCAAAAATGAGATCTCACTTACCAATGGAAGAAATCAAGGAAGGATTCTTGGAGAGGAAATTTGAGTTGGGTTTAGAGGATGAAGAGGCTTTCTATAAACTTAAAGGTAGGAGAGGGTGTTCTAGGCAGAGGGAAAGGGAAAAAAATTTGTGCTTGGAAACAATTAGTGGCAAAGATTGGTTGAATGAATAGGATTCTAGTAAAATTGACTCAGTGTTCTCACTCTTTCACCAGCCTTCCTGTCTTCTTCCATTTCACTCTTGGCAAAAAGGATGTGAAGGGGGCAGAGGTGCTGGGTGGAGGGAGGGGGAGAAGTATCATGAGTGGAGGGAATTGGGAGATGGAGGCAATTCCAGTGGAAGATGCTGGCAGTCAGTTTTGAAAAGGACTGAAGTGGCCTCTAGAGAACTTGTTCTAAGTCTTCTTTGAAGAGTACTTCAAGTCTCTGAAGAACAGTTCAGTAGTTTCCTATTGCTAAGACCAGATGTCTGGAAAAGCACAAGCATCTCTTGCAGTGTTTTCTTAGGGTAAATTATCAATGCCAATTTTAATAGGAATATTAAAAAGTTTTTATTTTTGAACATAATAATCTTAGTTCTATTTAACTTCATAAATTAAGGTTTTGCTCTCTCTGTCTCTCTGTATCTGTCTCTCTGTCTCTCTCTCTCTCTGTATCTCTCTCTCTCTCTCTGTGTGTCTCTCTCTTTATTTCTCTTTCTTTCTTCGTCTTCTTCTCTCCAGGTAAAATGAAATCTCACATTTGAACCTTTCTGTATTAGATATTGTTATCTCCATTTTAGACAAACAGAGTGGTATAGTGGTTTAATTCTTGGACTTGGAATCAAATGAACCCTAAGTTCAAATCCTTCCTCTCTCACTTATGATGTGATTTATTAGCAAGTCAATTAACTATTGTGATTTAGTTGCTTTATCAGGAAAATGAAGATTAAAAAACAAACAAAACCGTGGAACCTATCTTATAAGGCTGTATCAAGGTTAAAATCAATGGCCTTTTTTTCAGATTTGAACATTCTGTATAAATATCAGTTATTATTATATCAACAATCTATGAATCATTTTCCAGATATTGCTAATAACCACAGAGATTTCACTTGCTCCCATGTTGCCATTACTGGGGATTTATAGTGTTATTTGCTGTCTTGGATGTCTTTTCAACACAGTTAAGTCCCAATTTCTTATTACTAAAAAGGTGGTCCAAAGTGGAGTCTTTGTGTGAAGTGGGAGTTTCTAGTAGTTCAAAAGAAAAAAAGAAGTAAACCCTTTTTATAGACCTGTCATTTATTTCAATAGACTGCTTCTTTTGTAGGTAAGCCCCCTCTTTCTGCCTGCTATTGCTATTCATTGGTAAGAAACCCTCATATCTGGATCCCTCTATGCTATAAATTTCTATATCCCAGATTCCTAGTTGATACTTCTTTATTAATGACATTAGGGGTAAGCAATCAACTATATCTGTCTAACTGACACTCTTTCCCTCTGTTATAGGAATGTAAATTGTTAAGATCTTCCCTGCCCCTAGGTTAAGTGCACCTGGAGCCTGTGGTGGGCAGCCTGTTTTTTCAGGAGATACTTTGTGATTGGTCAGTGGGTCAAGAGGGCTGCTACATTGTCTGAGCCAGGAGAAGACTATATAAACCTTGATGTGAGGCTTTGCTTTGGGCCTCACTTTGGGAAGTGTTGTATGATTTGACAAAACAAGACTTTGGGCAGCTGTTGAGAGCCCCCTGGCTTTGAAAGACCCAGATGTTGATGCTTCCCTCTCTGGTAACTGACTAGGTATTGATGTAATGGTCAAGACAGTTGGAGGCCTGTCTGCTTGATATGTTTTTCTGTTTTCTTGTAACTTCTACTTTATAACTTGTCTGTATACTCTGAAGTTTGGGGTGCTGACTTTTTCCCCTGAACAAGGTAAATTACATATTTTATTAAAGCAAGATTGTTAACCCATTTTGAGTTATTTTCCTTTAGAAAAGCAGATCTAAGAACCTGTGTTAGCTACCACCCTGGGGATGCTGGGGTGCTTGCTGCTATATGCTCCTTCTGAAATATGTGGCCCCCTTCCACCTCTCAAAGAAGTTCTGTAATGTAGAACTATCCAGGTGTTCTTACATTTCACTAGGGACAGTGGTGTCAGCCTACATTACCTGGGTGTCAGATCAGGAGGTCAGGCAACAGATGACTCATCAATCTCCTTTCTCCTCCTATGATGGCATTAAGATCATCTCACCTGAAGCCAATCATTCCACTGGTTAAGTCAAGGATGTATCCTCCCCTTTCTGAGATCTATTTATCTTTTGGTGACTGTGATTTAGTTGAATTCTTGCTTCTTGGTGGTGCATTAGCCCATAAGCTTTCTCAGAGTTAAAGTGTGCCTACCCTGATCTCAATTGTATCCTACAAAAAATGCCCTGGATGGCCTTAATGCATTATAGAAATGCAGACTAATCTACTGATCCATGTGATCCCAGTTATACTGTGGAGATTTGAGAAGGTGTAAGACCCATGTTTCTAAAAACAAAACAAAACATAAAAAACCCAAACAAAAACAGAGCAAAGTGTTCTCAGCTTTGTTTGAAGAAAATTATTTCCTTTGTGTTGTGACTCAATTTATTGAGAATTACATTTTTAGGGGCGGCTAGGTGGCGCAGTGAATAGAGAGCCGGCCCTGGAGTCAGAAGGACCTGAGTTCAGAGCCGGCCTCAGACACTTAATCCACACAAACAAAAACCTAGCCATGTAACCTTGGGCAAGTTACTTAACCCCAATTGCTTTTAAAAAAAAGAATTACATTTTTAACTAATTATCTCAATGTAAGGGGGAAAAAAGCTGAAACATTTAGGAATTTCTACACTATTAGACGAGGCTGAATTAAATATATATGTGTATACACACACACACACACACACACACACACACATATATATATATGTAAGTGTATACATACATGTACACACACACCATTAGCATGAAAGGGGGATTTTTTTTCTCCATTTTTCTAAGTCTATAAACAGAAGGGGAGAATGAAAGGATGGGGGAGTCTAAATTTCTAACCATATGTTGCCTGCTTTGTTGTTGTTCCTAGTGGTAAATACTGTGTTACTTTTCAGGGATCACTGATCTTATCATTCTGGATCCCCCTTCCACCTGTCAGATGTCTATCTCTCCCTGGCTTTTTGTCTTCTGTATTTCTTTTACTTAATTTTCCACAGATCCTCCACAGAAGATTCCACCAATTATGTAGAGGATTTCTTTATTTCTGTCACTATCTCAGGGAAGGCAGCAAGATATAAATTTTAAAATGCTGGACTTTAAGTAAACTCAAGTTTGAATACTACTTCAGTGTCTTACTAGCTGTGTGATCCGGGTAAAGGCACTTAAACTTCCTGCCCTTCAGTTTCCTCATCTGCAATATGGAGACAACAACACTATTTAACAGGGTTTATGAGAGGATCAAATGAGTATGTAAAGTACTTTGCAAAATAAAGTGATATATAAATATGAACAATTATTTTTAAGGCAGTTGGGGTTAAGTAACTTGCTCAAGGTTACACAGCTAGTTATTTATGTGTGGGTGCTAAGTACTGAGGCCGGAACCCATCCCAGGTCATCCCAACTCCGGGGGGCTGGCGCTCTTACCACTCCACTTCGCCGCCCCAATGTGAACAATCATTATTGTTGACATTCAGAATTCAATCTCAGTAAAAATAATTAGGAAAAAAAAATCTCAAAAGGATTATGTGGTGACTTTAGGGAAAGGAAAATAGGAGAATAACTAGAATAACTAGGGGGCTACTCACTCTTCAACAGTGGATCCTAAAGAAAGGGGAGAACCTAATGGGAAGTAACAATAATGAAAGCAGAAAGCCATTCAGGAAGCCAGATAATTATTGATCACATGTCATTTTACAACAATGTCACGAATACATTATAACCAAATTCCATAGTATGATCCTCAACTATATTATAATCACGTTGAGTTATTTGCCTGTGAATTACTTAGTTTAGTCCTTGCCCTGACTACTTTGCTTCCTGCACTGGTTGAGATCCATTTATTACATTGGTGAGGTATGATCTTCCGCTATGCCCCACCAGAATACCCTTAATCAGCTCTGTTACTTTCTTGTCTCATCCACCTTCCATCCTGAGGTAAACCATCTGTCATGGGTAAACAAAGTCTAGCCAAAATCCATCCTGGAACTGAAAGCTGCATTGCTACTATTGCACTTTGAGCAATGAGACAAGAGGACTTTGAACAGCCTGTTGCCCAAGGCAATTACACTAAATGATTTTTCAATTTGACACAACAGAAGTCCCTAGTGATACCAATTTCTTTTCCCAACATGACTAAGATAATTAGTCAAAAACTGTAATACTTAATATGGGCCAGAACATAAATAAAGAAAATATATTCTGCTTTAAACAAGAGAATATCTTTCTCTAGTTCTTTAGTTATGCTGAAATCTCTAAATATAAGTAAAAGTGATATGAATAGCCAAAATATTTAAGCAGAGTAGGGATATGGAACTTGTCAGATACCTTAGAGATCATTTTATCCAACCTCTCTCATGTTACAGATGAAGAAAGTGAGATTCAACAATGGGATCATATATAAAAACATAGTGAATAAACCTTTAACAAGTTCTCTGATATAGCATATTCCATATTTGTTAGCATAGAGGTAGAATTTTCTTTTGTGTGTATATGTATGTATATGTGTTTTTCTAAATCAAAGAAAGAGAATAAGTGTGAAACACGTCACTAAGAGAGCCAGGGGGATGGTGATCTAAACCATCATTGTTCTGTTTCCTAAGTGCTAAGTGTGTGGCTGTTTAGTAGGCAAATGACACTTAACTTTGAAAAAGACCTCTCTATATAAAGATTTCTATGTATATAACCATGAACAAAACAGCAAATGCCCAATTTTGTCTATCCTCTCTAATCATTTAATAGCTTTCTAGTTTTCTTTATAGATTTTTACTGAAAATTCACATACCTCTTTTCCCTCTGAGTGACTCTAACTTGTTATTGTCATATCTGTTCTTTTAAGAAAAAATAATAATAATAATAATTTGTTGCTATGGTGACACCATCTAAATAGCCAACTGGAAATACATTTGCTTCTTTTAAATATTGGTCCTCACTCTATAGGGATGGCTCTTTTGGCTTGGGGTTTTACATATCCTCAGCAAACACGGATCCTGTTCTAGAGCAATGAGTTTCAAAGGATAATTTGTCAGTTTCCCCTTGGGGCTCTCACGACCCTTCCTTGCTCCACATCCCCATCTCCCCTTCCTTCATAACAACACTCATAACTTCTTTCCTCATCAACATCTTTTAAAGTCTAGTAGAACTCTCCTGATGATCCCAAAGTGGGTCTGTTCAGCCCCTAGAGGGACTGGAAGCACTGGAAGTAGGCCTTTTGAGCTATACTCAGTACTTTTGAAATCTATTAAAAAAAAATTCTTCCTGTAGGCTCACTATCTTTCTCCCTCTAAGAAATAACTACCTTTTAATTGAATGTTCTTTATCATTTTTAATATAGCAATGTTAATAATAATGCTACTATATATTTTATTTTAAATACATTTTATTGATATCTTTCATTTTTAAATAGCTTAGACTTTTCACTGGTATCTCCATCCTTTTCCGTCCCAGAGTGCCATCCTTAATAGCAAATAATAAACAAAAAATGAAAAAACTTATCAACAAATATTGTTACATGCTTGGATACCCTGCCCCCCCCAATTACTATAAAGTAGTGGGCCTGTATTTACCAACATGTATCCCTGAATCTTGCTAATCCTAGTACTCTAGTCTGTTCCTTCAAAGAAGGTCAAGTATTTCTCCTATGGCTTCTGGATTATAACCAAACCTTTTTATTCACGATATAAATAGGAAGGTCTTTTCTTTCCTGCCTACTCCCCAAAAAGTAAGTATCACCAGTTCCTGAGATGACTACTAAACCATTCAGTAAGCAACGAGTTTTTCAAAACATTGCTTATATTCACAGAGCTGAGTAGCAAACTTAAAATACTAATTTATCATCATCATTATTATTTATATCTTTTATAATAAATCTTTTTGATCTTAAATTTCTTGTTGGCCAAAACTAAAAAAAAAATGCAATCATCAGGCAGGACAGGCTCATATGTTACTCTGTTATGCCACTTACATCATTGTGTCTCTCAAGGCTTGGGGAACAGGAAGTGGACATGAGATACCGTTTCCCTCAAAGGATTTCTTCCTGTCAGACACTTTTATTCTTTTGTCCTCAGTCTAAGCTGGGAGTTGAACTATATCCTGCATAATTTACAAGTTACGTATAAAACACGAAGAGCAAACCTCGAAACGTACTTATGCATTTAATTGTCCACATTCTAGAAGAAGTCCTGATAATGAATAGGTGTAAATTTACTTCCCAAAGAACAAGCAGTTGATGTGTGTGTGCGTGTGTTGAGGATAGATTATTTAATTCTGTTAGCTGGATTAAAAGATAACTCTATTGCTAGAGGGTACCTCAACCTATTCTAAGGCGACCCTGCTTTTCATTTCTCTAGAAACTTAAAACTAATCAACATTAGGGGTGGTGGACAGATTTGCTCAGAAGTCTTCTTGGGGAAGAAGGTAGGCTACCCCTTTAAAGCAATTCTCTGTCCAAAGTTCTGAAACACTGAGAAACTTTCTCTTTGCTTACTCCAAACATCAAAAAGTTAATTATCTTACTTCCTATTTTTTTAATTTTGAAAAATGTTTAAAATTCACTACTTATCTTTGTTTATACCTTCTTCATTCCACAAATGTCCTTAGAAACCATAAGAAATAAATATGACACTGGATTCTTAGTGTGTGCTTTCATACTTAATTTGATATAAACACGGTTCTTTCTCTTCCCCTCTGCTTCTTTTTCTTTACACACACACACACACACACACACACACACACACACACACACACACACACAGAATTAGTGTGGAGAGAAATGAAAAAAAAATCCTGGATACATGTTTCAGCAAACTGACCCTAACTATTGGTAATAGATAAATTTAGGAGCATATAATTAATGACATAATGATCAACTGGAAGAAATGATTCCATGTGTACTTGAGCTTAACAACACAAAGCAAAAAACAAAACAAAACAAAGAAAAGGTATGAAGGTGGAGTATTTTGTTTGCTTGTTTTGTTTTTTACTTCCCTAAAGGAAAGATTTTATAAGGAACAGTATTTCACAGTTTTTTTTCATATCCAAAAAAATAAATATATCAAGAAGGAAATTTCTGTGGGTTATGGCATAAAAGGACTTTATCAAAAGAAGAACCTGAGAAAAATGAAAAATTAACTTCAATGTCCAGCTGCCATGGGCCTGGTGTTGAAGAATCTGAGTTGAGGTTGTTTCTTTGAAATGGATTCAGCATATGGCCACTTACAAAGAGAACACATTTAAAATTTCAGTCCAAATGGACTTATCTTTTTTTTTTTTATTTCTACATTTTTGCATCCTTTGGTCCTGAATGTAATTAACTTTCAGTGGCAGCTAATTATAAGTGAAGAGAAATTGTAGTCTGTGTGGCTGTTTGTTTGGTGTGAGCTTGGTGAAGTGTTTTTTAATTGGAAAGCCTCTTTGCTGTATGCATTTCAATCCATTTTGCACTGTGTTTATTGTCTCAGATTCATATTATAACCATGACCTTTCATCTAGTGACAGAATCTCACACAGAGAAAAATAATTATTTTAACAAATAGACATTAAAGTTATAAAGGGGAAATGAGAGAGGTTGAAGGGAAGAATACTATAATGCAAGAAAAGTCAAGATTCAAATTCATTCTGTGTACTTCTCCTTGAGGTTTATATTATATTTCTTATTAGTTGAATGTATTTCTTAGAAACAGTAAGTAGACCCAGGTTAAAAAATACATAAGAAAGTAAGGAGATTAAGAAGTGAAAATAATTGAGGTGAAATTATGTATTATTATAATTATTATTTTGTGATTTTAAAGTTCAGTATAAAAAAATAAGGAAAATGAAAGCTAGTGATCTGAGAGTTAAATGACCTGAATTTGACCTCCACATATTCCTTGCCTATAAAGATGAATCCCTAGAGTGATCCTGTAACTTCTCCATTCCTATCTCTATCACCTGAAAAATGAGAAGCAGATAACTGAAATACAATTTTAGTATATTTTGTGATAATAAGAATTACAAAACATATTGTTCTATGCAGTTTATGAAACCATTTCCTCCTATGAGAAGACTAGGAAGAGGTTTATTATCCTCATTTTAGAGATAAGTAATCTGAAGCTCAGAGACCTTATGACTTGACAAGTCATCCAACCAAGAGGACCTGGACTCATGCAAGTTTCTTTGGCTTTGAAATTCAGTTCTCTTTCTACTTTCTCAGAACGCCTCTTACATGTAATAGCAATACAAATTAAAACTATCAAAGAAGGTTATTTAAGAAAAATCAGTGATTGACAAGAACGATTAAAAACTATTAAATTGTCTTTCCTAGAAACAATAATGTTCTAGTTCTTTAAAACACAAGAGTTTAAAAAGGCCTTTCCACAATCTATCCCTTTTTCCCATTCTGCCCAATGTGGCAACTTACTCTTGTTTAGGTACTTAATCAAAGAATAAAATACAAGTAAATAGCTCTGCATTCATATGAGATCTTTTAAATACTGTTTTGAAAATATTATCCTTCTCACTGATACTTTGTTAAACTGATTTGGTATAAACGTATTATCTATAATTGTTTTATTATAATAACTCAATACATTATTTTTTGCACTCTACAGGTGACAGAAGGTGCACTGCTAATGATACCACAATCATGGGTGAGAGACTCATGGACAGACCATCTATTCTTGGGCTTATACCTTTAAAAAGCATGAAAATACACGCTATTCATCCCAAAGACTATTATTTGTTAAAGTTTCAAAACAAATTGATCCCAATGATGAAAAAACATAATCATGTGTGTATTATACATAAATGTATGCATATGCTTGTATGTATGGAATATTGTATGTATTTGCATGTTTATTTATATACACACATATATGGGGGGGAGGCAAGTTCGAAAACTGTTTTTTAATTGAGGAAAGGAATTCCAGGAATGCAGATTAGCAACTGTACCACAACTTGTAGTCTTAACAAATTGCCTAGGGCATTAAAAGGCTAAGTTATGTGCTAGCAATATATCAAAGGCAAGACTTGAACCTAGCACTCAACTCCACGGGCATCATGTTAATCCATCACCACATCACTCTGCCTTTAAAATTACATTAAATAAATCTGTGAACTACCTTAAGACCTTAAGATTGTTTAAGATATAGAATGAGCAGGGGCGGCTAGGTGGCGCAGTGAGTAGAGCATCAGCCCTGGAGTCAGAAGGATCTGAGTTCGGATCCGGCCTCAGACACTTAATGCACACACAAACAAAAACCTAACCTTGTGACCTTGGGCAAGTTACTTAACCCCAACTGCCCTCCAAAAAGAAAAAAAAAAGATATGAAATGAGCCTTAGAGATAACGCAGTCCAATTCCTGCCTTTTATAAGTGAGTCACACACAGAGTCTTTAAGTGAGTTACCATAGGTCACACAGAGAACAAATGGGAGCCATGGACTTTGACCCCAGGTCTTCTGATTCTAAATTTAGTACTTTTTTCCACAGTACTGTACTTGTTCTTAAGTACTGGACATCATTTTATGTTGCTTCACTGATCCCTGCTACACAAAGTGGCTTTCAAAGTGACCTCAGTATTACCATTTTGAATCATATCTATAACAACTCATCTCCCAAAGTGCACTGTCCTGACCCACTTAAGTAAGACACAAACATTTTGGAAGACTTTTCTTAGTTAAATATTATAGTGAATGTGACTGGAAAACCTCTATATTGAGAGAACAGACTTTGTTCCACTCCTACCTCCTAAATGCCAGAATGGTTAAAATTAGAAGACAGCCAAGTGGTCCAGCAGATAGAGCACTTGATCTACAGTCAGGTAGACCTGAGACCAAATAACCTCAGACACATTGCCTGTGCAACCCTGGACAAATTACTGAATTTGAGTCTCTGCCTCACTTTCCTCACCTGTAAAATGGTGATAATAATATTTACCTTCAAATATTATTTTGAGAATAAAATGAGACAACATTTTTAAAGTGTTTTGCCAACCTTAAAGTATTTTATAAATGCTACATATTATTATTAAATCCACACTTTGCAGCGTCTTTGCTTTAAATATTATGACATCAAAGGATATGATAGGGAATATCCTTCTGCCCACCACAATATCATGATCTATAAGTATATTCCAAATTTCCATATTACACTAACATAGGCCTACATTCAGGAAGTTAGCTAAACTATTCTTTTTTTTTTTTTTAAGCAATTGGCGTTAAGTAACTTGCTCAAGGTTACATGGCTAGTCATTATTTATGTGTGGGTGCTCATTTTCTGAGGCCGGATTTGATCTCACATCATCCCAACTCCAAAGCCGGCGCTCTATTCACTGCGCCACCTAGCCGTCCCCCTAAACTATTCTTAAAGTTCTTATATTCTCAATCAAAACTAAATACTTCAGGTCAGTGATAGGTAGTATGATATAATGAATAAGAGGATGAATTTGGAATCCAAAAGCCTTGGGTCCAGATCCTGCTGCTGGTAGCAGCATAGTGCCTTGAATATAGCAGGTACTTAGTAAATGCCCATTGACTGAGGGGCAGCTAGGTGGCGCAGTGAATAGAGCGCCGGCCCTGGAATCAGAAGGACCTGAGTTCGGAGCCGGCATCCGACACTTAATCCAAACAAACAAAAAAACCTAGCCGTGTAACCTTGGGCAAGTTACTTAACCCCAATTGCCCTAAAGGGGCGGCTAGGTGGCGCAGTGAGTAAGAGCACCGGCCTCGGCCTCGGAGTTTGGATGACCCGAGATCAGATCCGGCCTCAGAAAATGAGCACCCACGCATAAATCAAATGACTAGCCGTGTAACCTTGAGCAAGTTACTTAACCCCAATTGCTTTAAAAAAAAAAAATAAAATAAAAATAAAAAAAAAATGCCCATTGACTGAATGACGGGCACATATTGGCTGTGAGGTCATCATGGTGTCATTTTTTCCTCTCTATATCATCAGTGAAGAGTCTCCATATTGGAAGTGCTCCTGTATTAATGAAATCAAAGGTTGAAAAGAGGAGGAAATACACTTCTTGGGATAATACATTTCTTTTACTTGCAAATTAAAATAATAAAGTGATTATATTTTTGTTGGCCCTAGATCTTTCAGGTTTCCAGGGCTGGTTCTATTACAGGAATAATGTCAGTGGACTTTGCATCATGAAGTGGAAAGAACATTTACTTTAGAGTTAGAGGAGCTGGATTCAAGTCCTACTTTCAATTGAATGATCCTGGTCAAGTCACTAAATCAAATGAGGTCTTAATTTCTTCATCTATAAAATAGGGAGCTGTAGTGGATGGCCTCTGAAATGCCTTTCAGCACTAGATCTAGGGTCCTGGTTCATCTCACTTATATTTTAAAGTTGATAACATTTAAATACCGCTCCTACTACCTCTATCTTTGAGACTGAAAAATAATATAAAAAACAACAAAAACAAAAACAAAACTATATAGTTTCCATTCACCCTGCAGTTCATATTAGGTTGCCCTTCAGCTATTTTTCTTGCAGCACGTAGGGGAAGAGAAGAGGAATAACTTATCTTAGCTCTATATTAACTCTTGTTCCCAGAACTCTGGGCAACTAGGTGGCACAGTGTATAGAATGTGGGGCCTGGAGTAAGGAAGACTAATCTTCCTGAGTTCAAATCAGGCCTCAGACACTTACTAGCTGTGTGATGCTGGCCAAGTCACTTAACCTGTTTGCCTCAGTTTCCTCATATGTAAAATGAGCTGGAGAATGAAATGGCAAACCACTCTAGCACCCTTGCCAAGAAAACCCCAAATGGGGTCATACAGAGTCAGATACAACTGAAACAACTGAACAACAACAACTCAGGATTCTATATGGAGTCATCATGGTTTTGGACAAGAACAGCATAATATCATTTTCAAGACTTTCCTAAAAGTGTTTAGAAGTTTGAAGAACTTTTAGCAAGAGCAATATTTTGGGCGTTTGTCTTTAGGGAGTTGTTTGCAATGATTTCCAGGTCTTTTTTTTCTGGCCATAATGGGTAACTTAGAACTCATCATTCCATAGATACAGTTAGAGTTATTTTTACCTAAATACTTTACCATTCATTTGCCCACATAGACACTCATCTGCCACTTAACCGCCTACCCAGACAGCCTTTAGAGATCTTCCTGCAGTTTATTCCCATCTGCTTGGCATTTCACTATCACCAAAAATCTTAGTTCCATCTGTGAACCTGGAGATTTCATGGTGTACTCTCTCTTTCAGATCATTTATAAAGCTGTTAAGTAAAAGTGACCCCATACCAATTTCTGGGTGACCTTCAATATTTAATAATTATTTTTGTTGTTTCATTTGAACTACCCCACATGCCAACGATAAAATTTTAAATAGTTTTTTGGTGAAATATTAAATTAGTTAAAAATTATTTTGAGTGGTGACACTATAGCCACATGCATATTTTCTTCTATAGAAAATCTAAGTAGTCAACAAACATTTATTAAGTGACAGGTTTTGTGTTAAATGGAGAAGGCAAAAGCATAGTCCTAGACTTCAAGGAGTTCATTTTCTAAAGAAGAAACAAAATGAAGTAACTATGTGCATGCAAGTTAGATACAGTGTAAACTAGAGTTAATCTTAGGGGAAAGAAAAAGTTGAGGAGACTGGGCTCAGCTAGAGAGAAGCCTCCTCTAAGAAGGTGGGGTTTGAGTTGAGTTTTGAAGAAAGGCAGTAATGGAAGTAATGAAAGAGACATGGGGGACAACAAATGCAAGGGCCTGGAGAAGGGAGTTAGAGCAGGGTATGTGAGGAATGGCTAGTAAATCAGCATACCTAAAGGGTAGGGTGTGAAAGAGGAGTAATCTGTATAAAGATTGTAAAGGGCAGAGAGGGCTTACATGGTCAAAGTCTTCAAATGCAAAGAGAACCCTTTATATTTGATGCTATAGGTGTGAGGCAGTCATTGGAGTTTATTGAGGAGGGAGTTTCATGATTTGATCTATACTTTTTTTTTGGTGGGCGGGGGGTGAACAAACAGTTTAGCAACTGGGTGGAGGATGAAGTAGAATGGGGAAACCTGAGATTGGGAAAACAATTAGAAGTCCATTCCAATATTCCAGGAGGAATGGGATCAGGACCTTAAGTATGGTGAACCTTTCATTCAGGAATGATTTCCTTCTTGTCAAAACTACCATTTCATTTCCCTTATTGCATGTTGAGTATATACATGTGCAAGTATATTGTAAGACACCATTATTCTACATTCCATTAAGAAATTTGGAGCCAGTTGATTTTACAAGTTTCTCTTGCCAATATCTGACTGCTGTCATACTGACTCCCTAGTTTCAGTCAACACAGCTTTAGATGAAAGATACTTGCTCCTACTTCCTTCTGCTGGACCCCTTATCCCTACTTACATAAGCTTTCCTCTGGCTCCATCTCAATCTATTCCTTGATGCTTTTTGGAATCGCTATTTGATTTATCATCAGCTCTATTTCATCCTCAAACTTTCCTCCAAAACAAATTTCATTTTCCTAATTTAACTCTTTTTTTTTAATGAAAAAAGTGTCATACTAATCTAACTAGGATTTTCTGCCAAGGATACTATATTTTTGCAAACCTTTCCAATTATGCTAACTTTTTCTCTGACTTCCTCTCATTCACAGGGGCAAGAGAAGGGCTCTTTGATCCTGACTACAACTTCCAGAACATTCCTTAACCATTATTTTATATTTCCTCCCTCGATGCACATGCAGTATATTTATCCAGTTCTGGTTAAATTCAACATCTTCATCAATTACTTCAATGTCTGCTTTATTGTCCTGACTAGTTCCATTCCAACATTGTTCTTAGACATTTCAATATTTATATTTCTCATTCTTCCAAGATCCCACAAATTTCCTGAGCTTCTTCAACTCCAAAATTTTCATACCACTTTATCTGCCTACTAGCATGGTTACAACACCTAAATTTCAACTCAGGGAAATTATTCTACCCCTAACTTATTGAGAGTCAAGATTCTCCTCTTTAAGAACCACTTTCTAATCTTTTACTATTCATCTTTATCATTCACACTTAATCTGGTCTTTGACTTCACTGTGACCTTCAATCTCTTGACACTCTCATATTCTGCTGGACCATCTCTCTGACTCTGGATTCACTGGTCTCTGTGATGAGGTTTGACTCTTTGCTTGCCACTCTAATGATTAATTAACCACCACTGTAAATTCCCTTATTCCCCTCTGATTCCTAGAGCTTCCATTTTTCCTGTTGTACTAATCTTTTTCTATAGGTAACCCTTGCCAACTAGGGTTTCCACTTCTGTTCCAAGTGTGTGGAGCACCATGAGAAAAAAAAAAAGTTCACAAAATTAAGTTGATTTAATCTACTATAAATTCATCATGCATAATCTCAAACAGTGCAACTGGCTCATACTTCCACACATCCCTTTTTAACTTCATATCTTCTTCCTGTACCTGCTGAACGCTGAGAAAAGAGTTATTAACAGCAAATCCTTGGAATTGTTCACATGGTTCAACATCAGAAATGGATATGGTTTTATCAAAGGAAATTACAAGATGCCATTTAACTTGGAGCTAAATGTTCCTATATATGCTGTCTCCACCTATAAGAATGTTAATGACTTGACAGAGGAACTGACTTGATTTTTTATTTCTCTCCCCATTTATCACAGTGCTTTGCACATAGTAAACAGTTAATAAGTGTGTTTTTATTCATTCCTTCCTCGCAGTAACTGTTGTAAACATTTTCATCTCACTGCAAGCCCCCAACTACCTTTTAAATATTTTATGTGCTGCACATGAATTAGTTTCCATTTTGCTGAGAAGACTGAGACAACTCAACATGAGTTCCCTTGATTCTTGTACTCCACTCTTCAAAAAAATCTTAGCATCAATACCTACTGTCTCCTCTAATACCAGTCTACATCTCTATTGGTTATTATTTTCAATATTTCATTTTCAACAATCTGATGCATGTGAGGTAGAACATCTGAGATGTTTCAATTTTCATTTATCTAATTAATATTGATTCGGAGCATTTTTTCACAGGGTTGTTGATCGTCTGGTTTTCTGCATTTGAGAATTGAATTTCCCTATCATTTGCCCATTTATCTGTTGGGTAATTGCTGTCATTCTTACATATGTGAATCAATTCATTATAATTCTAATATTTTACATCTTTATCAGAGAAATTGCTACAATGGTTTTGTTCAAGATAATTGCAAGTTGTTACAATTGCATGGCGATTTTTTTTATTTTATTCTTTAAAAAATTATTTAAACTAATTTTGCTCAATGTTCTAATGATTTAATGGATTACACAGAGCTAGCTGACTCAGGTCTAACTACCATATCAGTAATAAGTCTCTTCCTATCTGTTAAAATAGAATCTATTTCATTCTTTATGGTGTAATCTGGTGCTATATCCAGAGCCTACAAAGTCTTTTTTCCCCCCAAAGAAAGTATTTAAGATATAGATATGTGAGACTTCTGTCTAACCTCTGAATCTTATATCTTCTTTCTTCTTCCTTCCTGAACTGTACTTTTCCATATATTTCTCCACATTCTTACATTTTCCCACCTTTACTCTGAAGTCATCAAGTACCATAATGTGTTATTTTATTTTGGAGGGATTTATCAATCTATCAAAATTTATTTTTTTGAGCCTCTTCTGTGCTAGGCACTGAGAATATAAGTACAAAGAATGAAATGATCTGTACAAGAAGTAAGCATTTTAATGGGGACAACATGAAACATATTATATATATATATATCACTATTAATTATGAAATTTAAAAAAACACTGACACATACAAAGTAGTTAAATATAAGGTAAATTTTGAAGGAGAGCCCTAGTAATTAAATTAATAATTAAGTAAGAGAATTAGGAAAAGCTTGAGCTGCAACTTAAAGGAATAAAGAGACTCTACAGATGGGGCTAAGGAAGAATGGTATTCGAGACACCTGAGATGGAAGTTTGAGTCATGTAGTGAATAAAGTAGGCAGTTTGACTGACTTGCAGGGAACAGCAGCGAGAGTGATGTCCAAGAAGACTGGAAAGATAGGTTGGGGTCAAGTTGTGAAGGACTTGAAAAGCTCAACAAAGGAGGTTATTTTTTGATTCTAGGTACAACACAATGTCATTGGAGTTGACTCTCAGATTTGGAAATGGCAAGCCACTCAAATACCTTTGACAGTAAAAATGGCTGTCTTAGAAATATTCATTTCACACAGAAGTCTCTCTCCCAGCTCTCAAGGCATCTTCTTTATTTTTTCAAGTCACTTATAATACCAATGCAATATTTCCTTCAGTCCAATATCAATAGCACCTTTAGACAAAACTTTAAGTGGGGTTATGGGATTTAGGGGTAGGGAGAAATAAATGGAAAGGAATCTCTTACTTATCTAGGATGCATACCTTGATGGACTTAAACCAGTTTCTTCTAAATCAATGATACTAAAAAAAAGACTACAGTCATTATACTTAATGTTGCTATACTAGCAAGAGAGATTCAGAATTGTAATGAGGGCAGAGCAAGCAAAGCTTTGCTGGAAAGCATTTTGTTTAGAAGTTATTGGTCAAGGTTGCAGTGCTCTGGCTTGGTAGAAATAGCAAAGCTTAGACCAAACGATAATCAGTTAAAATGGGAAGCTACCAGATAGATGCTGGTCTAGGATGATTTCCTCTCCTGTCCCATCTTGTTCTTTTTGCTACCTCCAGACTCCTCAGTTAAGGGTGTTTTATGCTGCTTGCTTTGGGGGTTGGTTTGAGGTATTGCTACAGAATCAAAACTTTCCACTTAGGGTTCTAGAGAAATGAAGATGAAACAGCTCTCAGTACCATAATATCTTTTCTTTCCTTCTGAAAGCTACAGTATTCTATTATGTTATTGCCTGCATTGATTATAAATCATCTCTAAGAAAATAACAATAATGATGATGGTGATAATGATGAGGATATTTAATATCTTCCTATAAGGCAGTAGGCTTTTAATTATTTAACACAGATAATATAATTTCTTTCTTTTTTAAAAAAGCAATTAGGTTAAGTAACTTGCTCAAGGTTACATGGCCAGTCATTATTTATGAGTGGGTGCTCATTTTCTGAGGCTGGATTCGATCCTGGGTCATCCCAACTCCAAAGCCAGTGCTCTTACTCACTGCGCCACCTAGCTGCCCTGATAATATAATTTATTTAGCCAGTATATCCTTTTGGTGAATCAAACATAGTGCATCAGGGGTTGTAGTGCTTTCAAGAAGCATGTTAGAGTTAGCAAAAGCAATCTTTGCTTTATGTTTGAGTTTAATCCATAGGAACTCTACTCATCATTACATGAACACGTTTCATTGCTTCTCATGTGAAAATATTGAACCCACTTGGAAAAAGAAGCCTGGTCCATATACCCTGAAACCTAAAGGAACTCAGAGGAAGTCCTATGAAAATTGTACAGAAGGCCTAGTTAATATTTAATGGAGTATAAATAATGCCAATCAGTATTTTCCCCAGATTTTATTGCATTTTAGCCCATATTTATTATAGTCATATGCTGGTACTTTCCATATAGAGGTATAGACTGGAGAAGATGGAAGCAACTAGAAGAGGGGAAAGACATCCTTTCCAACCACATAGGAAGCCCATGCATATTTTATGGGGCAATTACCACTTTTATTCTTTTACAAAATTAAAAAAATTAGAATTTGTTGGGAAGGTTTTAAAAAAAATTTAATTGTAGTATAGAAGATATGCAAATATATAAAGATTCCTCATTTGTGTTTCAACTTCCCATTTTGTCCTAGAAATATCAACAACAGTAAATCATGCCTTGACATTGAGGATCCTATTTCCACCCTTTGTTATTCCCTGGATAAAAAATAATAATGAAAAATTATGGGGAAAGAACTGGTACAAATTACTTGAGAAGCATGGCTGACATTTTCTTTGTACATTTTTTTTACTTCCAACAACAAAATAAGAACTAGTCTCTGATCTTTGGACCAAATAACAGAAATCAACTCACAAAATATTTACTTTTATGTTTTTCCTTCTTTTCCACCTGGTATTTTCACTCTAAAGCAGGAAGAAAAGGGGGAAGCAGGGGTAGGGAACCTGTGAGTGGCCTCAAGGCCATATTGTCTCTAACTTCTCAAGCGAGGCCCTTTGGCTTTATCAAAGGATTTGTTCTGTAAAACTTGGACTTAGTCAAAAGACTGAACCCAAGGACCTAGATGGCCACATGTGACCTTGAGGTTGCAGGTTCCTCACCCTTGGGCTGGAGGATTAGTCAGCTTTATGACTCCAGCTTTACCACTACTCTTAGCTCAAAGTGAAAGGGGGGAGGGAGAAAGGCATCATGTTTGTATTAGACGTTTTCTGTATGTGAAAGTCTAGATTATATCCCAATATGTTTATATGAAAGAGGCGGAATTGATTAAAAGGTGTTGTTTGTATTTAGGATTTTCTTTCAAGTCTCAAGTTTGGAACCTAAGCACACTGCATCCAAGAGAAAAAAAAAAAACAACAACTAGATCACTGTTACAGCCCTGGCTTGTTATTTCAATGTCTTTCTGCAAGGTCAGAAATGCCTTGGGTTAGTATCCTGCATCTTCTGGTTGCTGGAGTCCCAGGATCTCTGGTATAATGAGAGAAAACAAAGGTTTGGATTTTTTGTCTAAGGATGAAGCTTTGTTGACCTTTTTTTCTTAAACAAAACAATGCTCTCTCCAATCTCACAGTATTTCTTGTGCCCAAGACTTCAGATGGTGGCTTAGCAAGCAAACCTGAATGTATTCAACACACAGTAACACTAATATTGGCATGTAAGGAAAACTACACATAACACTGCAAACCACAGTGTTTTACCACAAGGAGCCACCACTCGAATCATGAATTTTCCCTTATTTTACAATAAACAACTGTTCCTTCACAGTAGAAAGTGCTTGCCTAAGAAATAACCAATTGTTCTTATTCCCTTTGCTTTCTTTCATCCATAGTTTACAGGCAGCCTCAGCACGGGACCCATATTCCTATGACTTTAGAGCTACTACTTGAAATGGTTGATTGTCACCTCCACACCTCAGTTTCCTTGGTGTCAAAATCATTTTACTCATTTCTCAATGCAGTTCCCTGCAAATCAAAATCACAGACATACCCTAGGGGAGGAGGTGGATGGGAGTTTTCTAAAATAATTTTTAAAAAAGTAAATGTAAGTTAAGAAAGCTATGTAGGTATTTTTTTAAGTTTTGTAAAGCAAAGAAAATAAATAAAAATGCGTGCTAATTCCCTAAGCCTGTAGGCTATTTCCCATTTGGATGTTTGAGTGAGTCTTATATCAAATTCTTGCTCTAAAGGGTAAAAATGGTTTGAAGATGATTTTGACCTATCAAAGCCTATTTCAACAGAACACCATCTATCAGAGTTCCTACCAATCTGACAAGAATATGAGTATTTGTCAAGTGAAATGCTGTGTGTCTGTCTCAAGCAGATCAATTTAGCTTATCACTGAACGTTTGGCCATGAACTCTGTATAAATGTCCCCAGAAATGCAAATATTAGCTAGTAAAGTGTAGAATGACTACATCTAACCACAAATGGGTCCTTCAATTGGTCAAGTATAAATTTAGTAGATGACATGTAAATGAACGTCAAATATTCTAATAAAGAAAAAAAAATCACCCTGAATTTTTAATATGGATTTGTAAGTCAACATTTCTAAGGCTTTGACAACATAATGATCAAACTAATTTATATTTTCTGCTATTGAAACCATAAGTATAAACATCTCTGCCCAAAACAAATAGAACAATATATGCCCAGGGGCAAGTAGCATGAAAGATTCCCTTTCACAGTGTCAGAGTCTAATTTGGGGGGAAAGAAGAGGAATAAGCTGAGGCAGAGGTTACTTTGGGAGCAAACATGAAATATACAGTATATTCACATTTTTAATAATTATTCTTGCAACTACACTCTAAGTTCAATTGCTTTTCTGATACTAAAGGGAAGTTGCTTTGCTATAAAGGCCTTCTAAATTTCAGCACCTTGATACAAAGCTCCAGTTGCCTCACCTTGGTTATAAATCTGATAATCACAGCTCAACTCTACTAACAAGAAACTGAAAATTGCAGAAAGAAGATTAAGAAACACAAATTAGCCTTTGTGCTCTAAGTTTTTGAGTTCCTTTTTTTGTGTGGCTAAATCAATGTTCACCCTCCAAAGAAATACATCTTATTCTTGTGAGATCACTTAGAGAAAAACACAATAACTTGATTCTAGTGCAGTTGTATATGTAAATTCCAGGAATGAAATCAAGGACACACCAGATCACAGCAGAAAACATGAGCATACACACATGTCGTAATTTCAGCTTATTACTCATTCTCTCAGTTTAAGGAAGCTAAATTGAAACTTTCTTGTGACTTGCATCATCTATGAATATGAAGGACTGCAGTGCATAGAGCTAAATTTGTGCTTCTTTTCATGGCCGGCTGAAGCTAATTCCAGTAGTTTGATGGCTGTTCTGCTGATAGCTTGCTTCCAGAGGCATTGACCAGAAAAGTGAGGCTGAAGAGAGGGGCTTGCCAGCTATTGTTTCAAGTTTTCACTGTCATATCATTCACCTTTACAGAAAAAATTTTGTAATCTTAACAAACTGAAAAGAATGGAAACTGCTAGGAATTTCAAAACCTGCTTCTTGGAGCTGTGTGCTACAAAATAGTCAACTTCTCTCTCTAGCTTCTAATCAATAAAAGCCTTGTGCTTTGGGGAAGTTCCAAGTGTCCCCACTTGAGAAACCAAAAGAACAACAACAACAATAAAACCTTCAGACTATACTTTCCCAAGAACTTTCAAGATCTAGAGTAGTGCTTCTCAAACTTTTTGGTCTGAGGATCCTTTTATACTCTAAAAACAAAATATTGAGGATTACCAAAAGGTTTCATGTAGGTAATATTTATTGATTTTTGACAAATAAGAAATTAAAATTTCTTGTGATTATGAAAATAATTTTGATCACGTGGACTCTCTAAGGGTCCCTAGACCACACTTTAAAAACACCGGACTAGGGTACCCTGACAGTCTGAGAAGCCACCCCTTTGACAACACAAGTCCTTGAAGAACTGGAATTTTTTTCCAGTGAGTCACATGGGAATGAGTCTCGATTAAACCAATGAAAAAAACTACTATCCACATTTTAACATACTTACACATTTAGACTCCAATTCAAGGAATTTACATTAAACAATGATCAAATCAATTTGTATTTCTCATTTGATGACCCATTGCAATATTCTAAAGTGACCATCTTCCTTGTTATGAGAAAGTACAGGCAGACCCCACTTAACCCCATTAAACAGTTCTGGGGAAACAGGAAAGTAAATGAAACAATATTGTAGAAGGCACTTAGCTCAATGGGGCTAAGGTCAAAATTTTAGCAATGTAACGACACTTTGGGGATAAAAGGAGGGTGGTTCAAGGAGTTTTATTAAAGTGTATTAATAGTTTTATTGTGAAACATTATTGGCAAGGACAGATTTCAGTGGGATGTGCCTCTACTGTCTAGTATGAGTAGGTTAAATACCCAAGCACAATATTCAAAACAATATATGACAAAAGACTTACCATTGCTTTTCGAGATACCATATAAAGAATAAGAAATCATCAGGACTTACCTAAAGGAAAGAAAAAGAGAAGGATAAGGTTAAAACCATATACAAAAGGATTTTGAGAAGCAGTGATGGTTAATTCCTTAACATTTTTTTCAAGGTGACAAGACTGAGAGTCCAGAGTCTTACATAAAAATTAAAAAAAAATAAAGGGATACCAGTAATAGTATGATTAAGAGGTTTTCATTTACCAAGAACCCTTTTCCCAACCCACAAAGATCTAACATGAGCAGTAAGATTTTTTTAAGCAATAAACAAATCAAGCAGAAGTCTTTTAATTGGTATGATCCTCAGTAGAAAAGGAAGTTACTTATGAAAAGCTACATAATCATTTAACTATATGCTAGTTTCTCTGTGTAAGACAAATGGTAAAAATTAAAGTGTGTGTAGTACCAACTGACAGAGACTCTCTGTACTCACTGACCACTTCTTAATAAATTGATCCAGGAACTATTTTTTTTGCCATAAGCAATGATGAATATGAAAAATGCAGAGAGGCATGGGAGGCACTGTATGAACTGATATAGAATCAAATAAGTAAAACCAGGAGAACAATTTTATACAGTGACTAGAGTAACAGAAATCCAAACTACTGAAAACCCAGAAAAAGAAAGCTCTAACCAGTAAAGTTTTTGTCTCTGTCAAATGGTTCAAGATAAGAAACAGATAGAATTTTATTAATGGAAATGTCACTAAAGATTTATTACCACCTGCTTTACTTCTATGCCCTAGCATCCTAAAGAACTCTAAGCCTTTCCATCTGACTTGCAGGTGAACCTTCCTCAATGAATTTTCTCCTCCTTTTACATGTCTTGTGAGTGGAACTCTGCTGCTTTGCTTTTTGGTATTCACATCCCTTAGAATAGTGTTCTGTACATAGTAAAAAATTAAAGCATATTTTTGTCATTCACTCCCTTACTGACTCACTCACTTATTCATACATTCATTCACAATAAAGTATATTTACACAAATGTCAGAAAAATAATGCTAAGGATATTTTGATATTGGCTCCAGAGCTTGATTATAAAACCATATATTTCACATGTCTGTTATTATGACATCTGATATAAACATATCAGGTTCCCAGAAACCTCAGAAAAATATAGAGAAGGCAGTGATGGGGGTGAAGTTCAACTTCTACAATACCCATTTTAACTGGTTATTATGCTTCACTAATCAACTGGTAAATGCTTAACTTTCTGTCTAAAGTAAAAAATGTAGATACATATATGGGTATATGGATATGCATATCTTTATGAATATATGATATCTTTGGTGTTTTAAGATTTGTAAGGATATAAGGCAGTCAGGTGGTAAAGTAGAGTGCAGATCCCAGAGTCAGGAAGACTCATCTTCCTGAGTTCAAATCTCACCTTAGAAACTGACTGGTTATTTGATCCACAGCAAGTCACTTAACCCTGTTTGCCCCAGTTTCCTCATCTATTAAATGATCTAAAGAAGGAAACAGCAAACCAATCTGATATCTCTGCTAAGAAAACCCCAAATGGAGTCATGAAGTTGGACAAAACTGAAGAAAGACTAAACAGCAACAAGGTTTGTAAAGTCCTTTTCATACACTTTCTCATTTGAATCTTAAAATGACCTTTTTAATTACTGGCATTATTATATTCACTCAAAAGAGAATAAAACAAAGGCTTAGAAATTGTCAGTGACTTGCCCTTTATTACATCACTGGTAGAGATTAGTGGTGGGATAAGAACCCAAATCCCTCCCAACTCCAAGAACAAACCTTGGTACACATACTTTCTTACAATGTATTCATCCATATGGTTCTAGACAAGAGTGAGAAAGTAATTGTTATCTGACCTTCCCGATGACATCAGAAGGGACATCTCCAGGTTTTGTAAGCCCTATCCCAGAAAATTCACTGGGATTTTCTTACACTATGAAGTCAGAGCTGGTCTCACATAGATTTCCATCAATGCTTTAAAACCTGCCAGAAGAAGCCTAGTTGTGAGCCCATGCTTATATATCTTTATATAAACATGTTTCACTTATCTTTCTCAAACCAAGAAGGTCTCTGCCCATGAGAAGGGAGAATGGGAACAGAAGAATCCTAAGGGGCATTCTATTTACTTTCTCACTTTCACTTTTCTCCTCCCCTCAGAGTCTAGGATGAGGAAACTGAAGCAAATAGGAATTTGATACACTTCCATAAACACATATTAAATTCCTACTAGGAGCCAGGAATAGAAGTGGTTAAAATTCAGGATTTGGAATCAGAAAGACCTGAGTTCAAATCCTACATCAGACACATATCAGCTGGTCAAAGCTAGACAAGTCACCTAACCTCTGCCTGCCTCAATTTCCCATCTGAAATTTGGGGATTGTTGTGAAGATAACATGAAATAGAATTTGAACTTCTCTGCAAACCGTTGAATGCTCTGTCAATGTTAGTACTATTTTCAAGGCATCACGCCAGGTGCTGGGAATCAAAATGTGAAAATTAAAATAGTTTCTACCTTAAAACATAATAACAACTCAAAGATAATAATAACAATACACATATGTATCTACAGAATTCATAAAGCATTTTTCCTAAAATAATTTTGTTATGCTTAAAGGAGTGTGCAGTTATTACTATCCCTGATTTGCAGATCAGAAATGTAAGATTCTGTGTAATTCTACTATTTACCCACGTTTGGTTCCCAAACCAGTAGAAGATAAAAAGACAACCACAAAGGCACAAGGTTCTGAATTCAAGTCCTGCCTTTCACACATATTTGCCTGTATGATTCTGGGTAAAAGACCTCAACTGAGCTCTTATGAAATTATAAATTAAAGGATATATGATTATAGATTTAATATTATAAATTACACAGTATAAATGTAATATTATAAAGATTATAAATTAAAGAGAAGGTGTTGACATACATTTACAATGGGAATTTCTTGACCTGAGAATTCCCTAGAACAATGAAGTTTACATGTCCCATTCTTATCCATACAACTAGGAAAGGTTGAAGTCTAGATTCAAACTCAAGTCCCCAGACCCCAGCTGTGCTAGTTTTTCCACTGTACGAAACAGTGGATGATCTGAAGACAAATTAACCTCTTACCTACAGTGTGATTTGGAATTAATATAAAATTTTTGGAACAAATGACTAACAGATACTATTTATCTAGTCCAAAGAGGACTTACTCCTATTAGAGATGAGGTAAACTAGGTCAGGGAATACATCCTTTGAGTATTATTTAGCTTTTAAAAGAAATACCTGAGGGAAGTAATATTTTATTTTATAAAATGAGCTAATGGCAGAGCCAGGATTGGATTCTACAATTCCTGACTGCCAGACTGAAGCTAATTTCTCAAGGTTATACCTCCCACAAGTCTCCTGACTTTTGCTATGTGGTGATGATTTTATGGCTGTTTTCAAAATACTATACCATCAGATGCAGTGGATTTGATTTTCACAGGTATTTTCTCTTTAAATTAAATCAAGTAATTGAACTTTTACTCCTCATGATCTGATATAAATTACTAAATTATGGAATTAGACTTCACTCATATCAGGCAATCATATATGACTATGTGGTATAGTAGAAAGAATTCTGGATTTGGAATGGGATGACTTGGGTTCAAATCCTGACAATTCATTTATTACCTCTGTGACTTTGGGTAAGTCACTTCTCTGCTTTAGATGTCAGTTTTAGAATTTGCAAGAGGAAAGTGTTGGAAGAACTGATCTGTAAGCTTCCTTTCAGCTCTAAACCTATTACCTTGAGACATAGAAATCATTTAGCATTTGATTTAAACAGATCTGAAGTAATAACACATACCATTGGTATCTTGGAGGTGAGCTATACCAATTGTGCTCTCTGCATTTATCTCCCGGAGGCCAATCCCTCAATGAAACATTTCTTTAGAATAAAATACTACATCTTTATTGTATCATTGCCATCAATATGCAGCATTCCTGTTGGTTAGCAAACTCTTCTGCCACTGGGAAATGGGTAGTATTATGAGCAGAGCCTTAACCTAGGGCAATGGGCAGCTATTTGTTTTTCACTTCATAAAAAAGGTAATTACTTTACTTAATGTGTTTGTGTACTGCTGTAGAAAAACAATGGCTACCTTGAGGCTCCCTCAGTCATCTGTGTACATATACACACTAATATAGGTATATGTGTGTTTATCAGCCTGCCTTCCCCTTTGGAAAAACATTAACAGCAAAACAAATTATATCAGAAGTTTTTGCTACTCACCCAGGGTGAGTAAATTGTTACTCAACCAAGTCCAGTAAAGGAATGGTCATTTCCAAAGTGGATTTAAGGCAATTATTCAGAGTTATTACATAACTGGACAAAAGATCTTCCAAATGACCATTTTGTGTTGGGAAATTACTCCCATTGGCTAGTGCTGATTGAATATGTAAATTATAGTAGTGGAAATAAGCTGATTTGTGCCATCACAATATATTCATTCTCATAAATGACCAATTGACCGGGGAGAAATTGATGGTGATGAGGGGGGAATTCAACTGATAATTAATCCCCAAAGTGCAACTTTGGGCCAATATCAATGTTATTTAAGCACTAATTTCAGTCCAGTTGGTTTGTTTGTAGTAGTCCTAGAAAATTATTAAAGGCAGATTGGTTATATTTTCCATGGGAATTCATTTACTTATGCATCAATATAGATTGCTTACTAAGTTGACTTTTTGTGCTTTTAAGAAAGTATGTTTAGGAGCAAAGTGAGTAGCATTACTTTGTCCGTGTAAATTGATGACTCAGGTAGAAAACTGGAGTAGCCTTTCCAATTCAATCATATTATGCCCTTCTCAAATCCCTCAAACCTTTTGCTCAATTTAGAACCAGTCTGTTTATGATTTTTAAAAATTTTACTTTTACTATTTTACTTTGAAATACATACACTTTACTGTATTAGTCTCTCAAGACAACGGCCATTCTACCAAGGTAGTCCTAGTTAGCCATAGTTTGTGTCTTCTGTATCTAATTCTTTTTCAACTTGTCCTCATTGCTTGTATCCTCCTCTTCCTAGAAATGTGTTTAATTTTCTATTTTAAAAGAAAAGCCTCCTGCTACCCATCTGAACTATTGTCTTCTCTATTTTCTTTCACCTACAAAAGTCTTCAAAAAAGTAAGCTATACATCCTGCCTTCCTTGCCTTACTCACTACTTAATCACTTGAGATTTGGTTTCTTCACACACAATCCTTCTCTTTCTCTGGATGCATTTTGTCCTCTTACATTCTTACTTTCTAAGGTTTTTGTCTTTGCCACCTGCTTAATTTATAACATTCTCTCTTTCCCCCTCAAATTTCATGATTTTAATGATAATGCCTATGGGGTAGCTAAGTGGTGAAGTGGCTAGATCACTGGGCCTGGAGTCAGCAAGATCCGAATTCTAATTTGGTCTTAGACAATTACTAGCTGTGTAAGCCTTGACAAATCACTTTCATCTCCGCTGGAGAAGAAAATGGCAAACAAAACCACTCCATTATCTTTGCCAAGAAAACCCCATTGACAGGAAGGTCTATGAGATCATGAAGAGGCAGGCACATTGAACAATGCTAAAGTCTGCCCAACTGCAAACTTTTTGAGGCCAGTAATCATGACATTCATTTTTGGATCATATTTTATTTAAATTTCTATTTCTGGTCCATAGTCCAATGCCATACATATACACTATAGATTAAAAATAAAACAAAAATAATAATAGCACTCATATAGCATTTTAGAGTTTGCAAAATACTTCATATGTTAGAGCTCTGTGATATAAGTGCTATTATTTATCATTAGCCCCATTTTATATATGAGAAAAGAAGAGAAAGGTTAAGTTATTTATTCATGCTCACACGATTACTATCTGAAATAGAATATGAACCCAGGACTCCCTGTAGCCAAGCATAGCATAACACCTTAGCCTATATGCCATCTAATTGCATATGTATATGTGTGTATATGCATATATATATGTGTGTGTGTGTGTGTGTGTGTGTGCGTGTGTGTGTGTGTGTGTGATATCTTAGGTATCTTAGGAAGTTAGCCTCAGGAAAAAAAATAGTAACTCTCTTTAAGTGTTGACTGATTATTAGAATTTTGAGGCAAAGGACACTTTACTGGAAGTATATGTTAACGACCATAGCCTCCTCAAGCTATTCTTTAATAAGCCTAGTTTCACTCTCTCTAGAAATGAACAATCTGGGATTTCTAGGTAATGCTTCACCTTGTTTTCTCAACTCTTATGTGGACTTTTTAAATAAAGAGCTCTGAAAAGAGGTCTGCCTATCAGAACTCTCCTTCTCCTTTAATGCTGCACTCACAAACCATTTGGTTTGATCCTAGTTTTGAAAAAGACATCTGGCAAGTGAGTTCTCCTATATCTTCAATGTCTGTATAAATTCAACATTCAGGGTAAATGCTATAAATCATCAACAGTAGCTCCAGTTGTTTTCTCTGGTTGTCTCCCATGCCTGGAATACTCTCCCTCCTCCAGTCCCAACTACTGATATTTCCTGGCTTCCATTAAGTCCCACCAAAATCCCACCTTCTACAGGAAGCCTTCCTCAAACCCCCCTAATTCTAGCATTTTCCCTCTGTTAATTATCTTTTATCTACAGCTTTTTTTGTATAAATGTGTTTGCTTTTTGTCCACCACTACTGCCACCATCACCACCTCCCCACAATTACGTTGTAATTTCCTTGAGTGCAAGGACTGTCTTTTGCCTCTTTATGTATCCCCTGCATTTAGCACAATGTCTGATACAGAGTAGGTGCTTAATAAATGTTTATTGAATTACAAAATGAAAATGTATATTATGTCCATGACACCTTTACTACATGCCATCCAATTTTTCGCCTTTCACAAAAGAAGATAATTAATTGTCTCTCTTCTCCCCTATTTTTCCTAATATTTAGCTCAAAACCCTGTTTCTGCCTCATGGGCTTTGCTTCTCACAATGGGTTCAGTAGCCAGTTTATATTATTCTCTTTTGAGGAAAATTTCTAGCAAACTCCTCATATGGTTAAAAATGATTGGCCCTAATTTCCCTTCCACTCCACAGGTCTTTATAGTTTTATAAATTGTCAATAACTCCAGGGTGTTAACTCTATCTGGGTAAATGGTGGATGAAATCTAAATGACACCACAATGTACTCCAAAGCAGGATACTTATGGTTATCTGCTCTGGAAACCTGAAAAATGGAATGAAAACATAGCATTACAGTATAGAAAAATAACTTTGATCAAGGCATCTTCAAGAAAACATGGAGTTTCATTCCCTTTTTTTCTCTACCCCAAACCCCATAGGTTCAAAGAGAAATTTCACCCATATAAATGTGTGTGTGTGTGTGTGTGTGTGTGTGTGTGTGTGTGTTTTGAGAGGAAACAAGAAAAGTAGAGACAGAGGCAAAATCAGACAGGGAAGAGGGAAAGAGGAGAAACAGAGAGCAAGATCAAGAAACAGATTCAATGTCCTCTTCCCATTTTCCATGACCAGTGAGTCTTCCTTTGGAATATGGTGACATCTGGATTTCCTCCATTGCCATCCATTCAGCACTCAAAGATAAGTTACCAAGTGACATACACTGCAGTTCTCTCATTTAAGGAAATTGACTATGCACTTCCATACAATACCTTGAGAGGAAAACCTAAAATCCTGATTAAGCAGAAAATCTTAAAATTCACTAGAGTGCTGCAAGACACTACCATGTCCTATTAATAGCTTCTTCTTTCTTCTTCTTTTTAGCTTTCTAATATCCCTAGAACATGCTTAAGCAGTTATTGTTAACCGTGGGCAGGATAAGCTGATATCTAGGACACAATGGAATCTTAAGAAAATGGAGTTTTTCCCGGGATCTTTAGGAAGTGTTCTTAGCTATGGTGAACAACTTGGAAATTTTGCCTGAAATCATCCCTAGCCTCAAAAATGTGATATAATAAGAACATTTTATACAATCACAACAACAGTGGAAGGAAAACAACCTTAAAATGGCTATCATTTCTGACCAATGCAAAGACCAACTGTGATTCTGGAGGACAAAAGATGATCTATGCTATCTGTCTCCTAACAGAGAAGTGATAGATTCGAGATACAAAATGAGATATATAGTCTTCATCATGGACAAGATGAGGATTTGTTTTACTTGAACCATACATGTTTACAAAGGTTTTATTTTTTTCTTTTAAATGGAGAAAGAAAAAATACTCATTAATGGGAAAATAATTTTTAAAAAGGAAAACAGTAATATGGAAATATTCTTACTACATGCAGAAAACACCACATACACACACAGGGACACTGGATCCTTCAAATCTTCATAGAATATCTTATAGTTGAAACTGCTTAATAATGGGATTATCTTAGTATCTTTTTTTTCCTTTTTTTTTTGGAGGGCAATTGGAGTTAAGTGACTTGCCCAAGGTCACACGGGCTAGTGTTTGTGTTAAGTGTCTGAGGCTGGATTTGAACTCAGGTCCTCCTGACTCCAGGGCTGGTGCTCTATTCACTGCGCCACCCAGCTGCCCCATCTTAATATCTTAATAACTGAACTCCCTTGGATGGCATTAAAGAGATATCAGTAAGTAGTAGGTTATAGCAAGGTCGATCTATTTGTTATTTCATAATTATCTTATTCTCTTCTATGACTGTCATATATGTACATACTCAAATACATATTTGAGGGGCTAATTCATTTGTACACATAGGCAGCTTGGTGGCACAGTGAATAGAGTGCAGGGGTTGGAGTCAGGAAGACTCATCTTCCGGAGTTCAAATCTGGCCTCAGGTACTTACTAGCTGTATGATGTTGGGCAAGTCACTTAACCCTGTTTGCTTCAATTTCCCCATTTGTAAAATGAACTGGAGAAGGAAAAGGCAAATTACTCCAATATTTATGCCAAAACAACCCCAAATGGTGGCACAGAAAGTTGGACACAATTGAAAAAAAAAACACTGAATGACAATAGATTTGTTCATGTGCATTTATGCATGAAACCTCATTCCAAATAACTCCAAAGGCTGAATGTGGCTTTTTTAACCCTGTTTTGAATGGACCAGTCTTTTTGAATGTTTTTTTGGGGGGCAGAGGATTTACTTCTCTTCCCCTACATACATACATACACAAATGCATGCGTACATGCATACATACAAGCAGCCACGTGTTTGTGTGTATATATACACATGTATTTGTGTGTGTATATATGTAGATGTATACATATATGCCAAGCTCTTGCAAGTTGTAACAAATATGAAAAATGCAGATTCAGCAAGGCTGTGGAAGTCTGCTGCCTGAAGACCAGACAAGGTGAATCTGGAGGGATTAAAAACAATTCCTTGGGGCGGCTAGGTGGCGCAGTGAGTAAAAGTGCCAGCTGCGGAGTTGGGATGACCCGAGATCGAAACCGGCCTCAGAAAATGAGCACCCACACATAAATCATGACTAGCCGTGTAACCTTGAGCAAGTTACTTAACCCCAATTGCTTAAAAAAAAAAAAATTCCTTTTCGTCCACACTAAATCTCTAAGATCGCCTACTAACTTGTAGAAGAGTTGCGATCTACATCCAGAAAAACCATCCTCTCTGCTGAAAACATAGATGCTTAAACTATGAAATCATCAGGTGAATTGAATTATTTGTTAAAATAAATGGGTGATCCACTGGGACTTGGATTTTTTTTCTTTTTGTCACTTGGAGTTTATGTGTTAATGACATTTGTTGTTATGAAATTTCTTTTACAGAAATAAAAAGCTAAAATGCCTTTGTACCAGGTTTCAGTGCTCTAGTTACCAAAACCATAGAGGAGCCTCTTAAAAGGCATGAGGCCTGGACTGTGTTCACCTAATTCAACCAGTATGCTACATCTCTGCTGGAGAGAAGCCATAGTCATAGGCCCTTGTCTGTTTATGCAAGGATTCACTGGTTTTCATAAAATGTAATAGAGTGCATTATTATAGATTTATATATATATATATGCATATATATATATATATATATATATATATAAACACACACACACAAACACACAAACACACACACATATCAATTGGCTACTTGATTGCATTGATTTCTAAGTTCCTCCACTGATGCATTTCCCCAAATCTCCTTGCATGTGGTGGCACTTCAATTAAGTTTAGTTCTACTAGTAATAAAAATAGGTAGCACTTATTTATCATATTAAGGTTTGAAATATTTATAAACATCAAGGTCTGTTAGTCACTTTGCTTATGTTAATTTGTTTGTATTTATTAAGTATGTGATGTGTGGTACTAAAGAGATAATATAGTAGAGATAGAGAGTTGGTCTTGGAGTCAGGGAGACATGGGTTTAAGCTCTGCCTCTGATACTTGCTGGCTCTATGACCTTGGAAAGTCACTAACCTGCCCAGTGCCCTAGGCAACTCTCTTGGGCTCTAAATTACATTCTAAATTTCAGGTAACTATATATATGTGTGCTTGCATATACATACACACAGAGATACAGCCATATACATATCTATGGGTATGTCTATGTTTATATACATGTGTATAGTCTGCATATGTGTGTATGTATATACACATACACAAATCTATACACATTCACACATAATACCATGAGAAAGAAAGTATAATTAGGTATATATATATATATATATATATATATATATATATGTATGTTACCTTTCCCCATTATAATGTAAATGTCCTCATTGGGAGTTCCATATATCAATGAAATTGCATATCTGGTCCCAAAATCGTGGCAGGTACTATTCAAGTTATTAAAAATAAAAAGACAAGATAAAAATAATCCCTGACCTCAAGGAGCTTACATCCCGCAGAGCTGAAGGCATCATAAGCAGTATCTAGGTAGGAAAAGAACAAACAGTCTATGTTGCCTGGAGTTACTACTTTGATGAATCAGTAAAGAGAGTGTCAGGGTAGAAAATATTTGTCAGGAAGAAGAGGATACAGTAGCATGAGATGCATTCTAATAATAAAAGTTAAAGAATAAGGAGAATCAGGTTTAGTATTAGTAACTGCTGGAATATTGGATGTAGAAAGAAACAGAATGATGGAGAGGCACACATAGAGAGAAAGACAAACTGTGACGGAGATGTCGTCAGAGGGGAACAGAGGTATAGGGCCAAGACAGAATAAGAAAAAGGCAAATTCAGGGCCAGGCAGAGACAGAAAGACAGACATGGAGGGGCAAAGATGAACAGAAACATGCAAAGAGACAGACAGGCACAGAAGGACACCCAGAGTGAGGTATGGACTGTTTAAGAAGAAGAAAGAACACTTGTTGACTTTTAGCAGAGAGGAAAACGATAGGATGTTGAAAGGCAGGACATAATGAGAGACACTGCATCCTGAATAACTCTAAATTCTCCATCTACATATTTCAGCAGCCACAGTGAATGAGCTATACAAATATTTAGTAGGTTGTGGGAAGGGAAAAAGGTGAAAGGGTGGCAGAGATACACGTTTCTCCCTTTCTTAATACAGAAAGATGTCAGTGCCCCTCTACAATCCACTCATCTGATTTTTCAGAATGCTTACTATGTCATTCACTTGTCAAGACACTTGGACCTGTTCTTTCTTAAGGACATTCAACAATGGGAACCCGACTGATCGCTTAACCAGCCCTGTGAGGGAGATTATTCAAAAGGTGAATTACTATATGAATAGAGTGGAGTGAAAAGAGACCTCCCCCAACTACACACAGACAAAACCAAAATACATTCCATCTGCTAAATATATTTTTCAGAATCTTTAAACTCCATTACACTAAAATCTGTATAAGGCAGAATAAGGGCCAGGGGCAGGAGGGGGTTGTGTCACTTATTTGAACATTTGATAAAACCTCAATTATATTTCCTTCCTAATCCCATGTCATTAGGAACAAAATAGTGCATTTGGAGGCCATTGAGATATAAGCGCTTGCAACCTTCCCATTAGACCTGCTGACTTCCTCTTTCTTCATTTTTCACTTGCTCTTTTTGTTGCTGTGGCCAATTATGTGTTTGGAGACATAGTTTTCAGCTCAGCACTCTAGCCTGGCATCAGGGGTTCCACAATGGCTTGGCTGGACACCCTCATGGCTTTTAATATTATTATTTTGGTACAGTCATTATAACTCTAATAACTGGGAACAAATATATCTATTCAGCCATTGAAAATGGGGGGAAAAGAAAATAAGGTGGGGAAAGTCTACTAATTAACATTTAGATAAGGCTGCAATTGTTACACAGTCCTCAAAGAAGGTTAACCTTAAATTTGAAGGATATAGGTTCTTGAAGTTGGAGAGAAACTCAAATAAACAAATAGGTTTAGTGTGTTTTGAAAGATGGAGTCATTGCAAAGATGCAATTTCATTTACACGAGGTCCTTTTATAAACTAATCCTATAATTAGAGATCTCGTCCATTTTTGATGCTTTATTTTAAAACATAGCTTTAAATTTAGATAGGGAAGGGACTTTAGAGGACAAGACCAACTCTCTTATTTTACAGATGAGGAAACTGAGGTTTAGAGAAGTTAAAGTCACACAAGCAGCAAAGGACAGAGGTAAAATTTGATTCCAGAGTCTCTAACTCCTAACCTATTCCTTACTCTCTATAAAATGCTGTCTTATATTTGGTATTGTATGACCTGATTCAATTCCCTCAGGCATCTTAAAATTTACCTGATAATTGTAAATAATCAAGTTGTTCTCTCCTCCTGGTCCTAAGCTGATGATTCCTTTCCCCCTAAACCTATCACTCCAGTTCCCATAACAATTAAAATCTCTAAGGAGGCTCTTGGAAGCTATTTAATAGGGCAAGT
Organism: Gymnobelideus leadbeateri; assembly: GCA_011680675.1. Taxonomy (NCBI): domain Eukaryota; kingdom Metazoa; phylum Chordata; class Mammalia; order Diprotodontia; family Petauridae; genus Gymnobelideus; species Gymnobelideus leadbeateri. Next base: position 111,674 of record WOXC01010463.1, read on the forward strand.
TATCTCTGCCCTCCATCCAATATGTCTGCTGCTCAATTGTAGGATCAAAGCTTTAGAAGTAAAAGTTACTTGGGGGTCATCACATTTAACCTCTTCATTTTTCAAATGAAGAAATTAAGACACAGAATTTAAGTGATTTTTTTTCACAGTAACATTATTAGTAAATGTCTGAGGCAGGATTGGAACCCAGATCTTCTTGATTCTGAATGCAATGCCTTATCCATTACTCTGTAGGGAAATCAAACATCTTGCTTAGAGAATAAAAGGTACACATGGGCTAGAGATACAATTACAGACATAAAATTAAAAACAAGAAGCCATCACCTTCCACTCTAATAAAGAAATTAACATCCCCATTTTACAGATGAGCAAATAGGCTCATTGAATTTAAAGGACTAACCCATGATCACAGAGCTAGTGAGTGTCACAGAAAGGATTTGAACACAGATTCTCCTGGCTTCAAGTTTAGCATTTTGTTTGTGTCTGAAGGAAGAAGAATAAAGGACAGAAGATAGAGTCAAGTTTGGGAGAATGTACTATGAAAATACTAGTAGAGTTAAGTTTCCTCTTTCACACCCTGATGTTCACTTGGGCTATGGTCACAAGAATCAGTCATCCCCTGTTATCACTGCCATTTGAAATTCTGATTAGTTCCACACATTTCCAATCATTCTTATCAACTTTACAATATTCATAATAGGATGGCACTGGGTCCCACAGGGTCGAATTATGCTCTAGGCTGTCATGAAATGTCCAGAGTAATATCAATCACTTCAAAGGATATAGTACATCTTCTAGACCAAATGAAATCAAGGCAAGGGTCATATTCAGCTCACATTCTGAAGGCCTGAACGAACAATAGAAAGGTGGAATTTTTTTTTTGCCATGCATAGACACAGCCTTCTTCTCTGGCTTGTTTTTCTACAGTATCAATTCTTTATAGAAGAATGATACAAAGAACATTTTTAAAAGAACAAGGAAAAGGATAATATCCACTGAGATATAAAGAACAGTTGAATAATCTACAAGTACAGATATACCATAAGTACCACAAAGACAAGAAAAGATATTATAAAGAGATAGATGAAAGAAAGAGATAGGAGATTGAAAGACATAGCATATGACAGCCAACAAGAGGCTGAAGACAGAGGGAGAAAATTGGAGAAATAGCAAGAGGCATGAGTCAAAATTTGCAAGGACTTATTCAGTGATTTCAAATATTTTGGTTTAGCTGACCATTCAATATTTTCAATAGATCATTGATTCATTGGAGATGGGCAGCTTTTGACTGAACATAATCCTTTGTTCAAAGCAGTGGTACCATACCACCTTCTGAATGTGTCTAGCCAGGCCTGAACAACTGATTATTTGGGTTCATCCATATGGTCAAACAATGAATCTTTTTAGAGTGGCACACTGAAGCAACATAAATCAGGAAAATCTGTTTCCACTTAGCGATCTTGGCTCTCCTTGACCTTCCCTAGTTCTTATTAATCTAAGTTTAAAAAACTTTAAAAATAAGCAATATCAATGAAAACCATAATGAGAATAACAAGCGGAATGGAGTTCTCAATATGAAAGTCTTGGTAGCACACAAATAGTGAAAAAGAATATACAATAATGATTAGTATTTCTCCAAAGCACACAAGGAGAGATTATTTGATTCTTTGACTAGCAACAGCATAAGGCTAGGAAAGGTCCCTACAATCGGATGATGATATGCCAGGTGGCATGAATTAAATGCTTTTGTAACTTGACCCAGTTTCTTTGACCTTATTCTCTGATGAAATTTTTGATCTGTTCATTGTGGTTTTCTAAGTGGACTCACCCAACAATAAGGGATTTTCATCAGTTAATGACATGAACCAGCACTATAAATCAAACAACTGACATTCTGCTTTCTGAATCAATCTCTTATGAATTTGGTTGTGTAAAATAGCCTCCTGTTGTTCAGCCCCATTCAAGTGAAATGATAAAAAAACTCCAAGAAATATATTAGCCAATTACAATTACAGAATTATAAGATCAAGGAGAAAACACTGCAAGCAGCCAGAAAGAAATAATTTAGGGGCGGCTAGGTGGCGCAGTGAGTAGAGCGTCGGCCCTGGAGTCAGAAGGTCCTGAGTTCAGATACAGCCTCAGACACTGAATGCACACACAAATTAAAAAAAAACCTAGCCGTGTGACCTTGGGCAAGTTACTTAACCCCAATTGCCCTCCAAAAAAAAAAAAAAGCAAAAAAAAAAAAAGAAAGAATTTAAATATTGTGGAACTACAGTCAGGATCACACAGGACCTAGCAGCTTCTACACTAAAAGAATGGAGGGATTGAAATATGCTATTTTGTAAGGCAAAAGATCTTGGACTGCAACCAAGGATCATAATCTTTCAGGCAAGGAGATGGTCATTCAATGAAATAAGGGACTTCCAGATTTTCCTCATGAAAAAGCCAGAGCTTAATGGAAAATTTGATCTCCAAATACAAAACTCAAGAGAGACATAAAAAGGTAAACAAGGAAAACAAACACACACACACACACACACACACACACACACATACATGCACATAACCTGTGATTCAATAAGAGCAAACTCTTTACATCCCTATATGGGAAGCTGATACCTGTCAATATTGAGATTTATATAATTATCATGACATTTAAAAGGGATATACATAAATAGAAGGTGTGGGCATAAATGAACTAATCTGATGATAAAAAACCTTATTAAGGGGCACTAAGGGATTGTAATGGAAGAAATGGAAAGGAGGAGGCAGAAAAAGGTAAATTATTCCACACAGAGTGGCATAAAACATATTATAGTAAAGGGAAAGAAGGGAGGTAGATGAACATTATATAAACTTTACTCTCATTGGTTTTGGTTCAAGGAGGGATTAACATAATCAGTTAAGTTCAGGGTTCTAATGTGAAAAGACACAAAAACTCATTATAGAAGAGGGAAAGGAGAGAGGGAGAGGAGCACTGTATGAAATTTACTCTCATCAGATTAGGTTCAAGGAGGGAATAACATACTCCATTAAGTATAAAAATCTATTGTGCCCTACAGGCAGTAGGAGGGGGAAGGGGGGCAAAGTGGGAAGGTTAGAAGGGAGGGAAATAATAGTAAGGGGGAAAGGTAGGTAAAGAGAGGGGGCTGATAAGAAGGGAATACTGAAGGAGGAGGTGTTCAAAAGGAAAACTCTTAAGTAGTGGGAGAAGGGAGAAATAAAAGCATAAACAGGGGAGGGAATAGGATGGAGAGAAAGACATAGATAGTTATCATAACTGTGAATGTGAATGGGATGAACTTTCCCATAAAATGGAGGTGGATAGCAGAATGGATTAAAAACCATAATCTTACAACATGCTCTCTCTACAAGAAACACATTTGAAACAAGGGGATACACACAGGGTAAAGGTAAAAGGCTGGAGTAGAAAATATTATGCTTCAGCTAAAGTAAAAAAAAAAGCAGGGGTAATGATCCTTGTCTCAGATAAAGCAAAAGCAAAAATAGATCTAATTAAAAAAGATAAGGAAAGAAATTATATCGGGCTAAAAGACACCATTGGGAATGAAGCAATATCATTACTTAACATATATGCACCAAGCAGTATAGCATCCAAATTGCTAGAGAAGAAGTTAAGGGAATTAGAAGAAGAAATAGATAGCAAAACTATACTAGTGGCGGACCTCAATTTCCCCCTCTCTGAGCTTGATAAATCTAACCTCAAAATTAACAAGAAAAAAGTTAAGGAGGTGAATAGAATTTTAGAGAGGGTATATATGATAGACCTCTGGAGAAAATTGAATGGGGATAAAAAGGAATATGCCTTCTTCTCAGCAGTGTATGGCACACAAAAACATGACCATGTAACTGGGCATAAAAACCTCATAATTCAGTGAAGAAAGGCAGAAATACTAATAAATGCATACTTTTCAAATCATGATGCAATAAAAATTATATGTAATAAAGGGCCATAGAAAAATAGACTAAAAATTAATTGGAAACTAAATAGTTTAATCCTAAAGAATGAATGGGTCAAACAAGAAATTATAGAAACAATCAGTAACTTCATTCAAGATAATGACAATGGAAAACATAACAAAACTTGTGGGATGCAGCAAAAGCAGTTTTTAGGGGAAGTTTTATATCCCTTGTTGTATACATGAATAAAATAGAAAAAATGGAAATAAATAAATTGAGCATGTGACTGAAAAAGCTAGAAAAAGAGCAAATTGAAAATCTGCCATTAAATACTAAATTAGAAATAATGAAAACCAAGGGAGAGATTAATAAAATTGAAATTAAGAAAACTATTGAATTAATAAATAAAACTAAGAGCTGGTTTTATGAAAGAAAAAGCAATAAAATTAATAGACCTTTAATCAATATGATAAAAGAAGAAAGCCAAATTACAAGTATCAAAAATGAAAAGGGTGAATCTACCTCCAATGAAGAGGAAATTAAAACAATAATTAGGAATTATTTTGCCCAATTGTATGAACATAAATTTGACAATCTTAGTGAAATGAATGAAAATTTACAAAAATATAAGTTGTCTATATTAACTGAAGAGGAAGTAAATTACTTAAATAACCCCACCTCAGAAAAAGAAATTAATCCATTAGTGAACTCCCTAGGAAAAAATCTCAAGGTCCAAATGTATTTACTAGTGAATTCTATCAGACATTTAAAGAACAATTGATTCTAATACTTTACACACTATTTGGGAAAACTGTAGAAGAAGGATTCTTACCAAATTCTTTTTATGACACAAATATGATACTGATAATTATAAACTAATTTCCCTCATGAATATAGATACAAAAATTTTAAATAAAATATTAGTAAGAAGACTATAGCAACTTATCATGAGCATAATACACTTCGATCAGGTGGGATTTATTCCAGAAATGCAAGGATGTTTCAATATTAGGAAAATATCAGTATAATTGATCATATCAACAACAAAACTAGGAGAAACCATATGATTATCTCAATAGATGGACAAAAGGCTTTTGACAAAATACAACATCCATTCCTATTAAAAACACTAGAAAGTATATGAATAAATGGAGTCTTCCTTGAAATAATAAGTAGCATCTATCTAAAACCATTAGCAAGTATTATATGTAATGGGGATAGCTAGAAGCATTTCCAATAAGATCAGAGGTGAAACAAGGCTGTCCATTATCACTCCTCTTATTTAATTTGGTACTAGAAATATTATCAGTAGCAATAAGAGAAGAAAAAGAAATTGAAGGAATCAAATTAGGCAAATAAGAGACTAAGCTATCATTCTTTGCAGATGATATGATGATATGCTTAGAGAATACTAGGGAATCAAGTAAAAAAACTACTTGAGACAATAAATAAATTTGGCAAAATTGCAGGATATAAAATAAACCCACACAAATCCTCAGCATTCCTATATATTTCTAATGAAATCCAACAGCATAGGATAGAAAGAGAAATTTCATTTAAAGTTACTATAGACGTTATAAAATATAAAATATTTGGGAATCGACTTGCCAGAACAAACCCAGGACCTATATGAACACAATTACAAAACACTTTTCACACAAATAAAGTCAGATCTAACTAACTGGAGAAACATTAGCTGTTCATGGCTAGATCAGGCTAATATAGTAAAAATGACAATTTTACCTAAATTAAATCACATATTTAGTGCCATACCAATCAATTTACCAGAAAAAAATTTATAGACCTGGAAGAAATAGTAACAAAATTCATTTGGAAGCGCAAAAGGTCCAGAATATGAAGGGAATTAATGAAAAGAAATGTTAGGGAAGATGGCCTAGCTGTACCAGATTTTAATTTGTATTATAAAGTAGCAGTCATCAAAATTACTTGGAACTAGCTGAGGAATATAGTGGATCAGTGGAATAGATTAGGTACATGAGACACAGCAGTCAATGACTACTATAATCTATTGTTTGATAAACTGAAAGACCCCAGTTTTTGGGATAAGAACTCACTCTTTGACAAAAACTACTTGGGAAAACTATAATGTAGTATGGCAGAAACTGGGTATAGACCATTATCTTACACTGCAAACCAAAATAAAGTCAAAATGGGTGCATGATCTAAGTATAAAGGCTGATGCTGTAAGCAATCTGTGAGAGCAAGGAATAGTTTATCTGTAAGATTTATGGAGAAGGGAAGATTTTATGATCAAACAAGAGTTAGAGAGCATTATGAAATTCAAAATGGACAATTTTGATTACATTAATTTGAAAAGTTTCTTTACACATAAAGCCAATGTAACCAAGATTAAGAGGGAAGTAGAATATTGGGAAAGGATTTTTACAACCACTGTCTCTGATAAAGAACTCATTCTAAAATATACAGAGAATTGAGTCAAATCTATAAGAATACAAGTCATTTCCCCAATTGATAAGTGATCAAAGAATATGAATAGTCAGTTTTCAGAGGAAGAAAATAAGATATCTCTAAGCATATGAAAAAATGCTCTAAATCACTACTGATTTAAGAAATGCAAATCCAAACAACTCTGAGGTACTGTATCTCAAAGGTCAGATTGGCTAAGATGACAAAACAGGAAAATGATAAATGCTGGGGAGGATGTGGAAAAATTGGAACACTGCTGTATTGTTGGTGGAGTTGTAAACTGATTCAACCATTCTGGAAAGCAATCTTAACTATGCCCAAAGGGCTATAAATAAGTGCATACCCTTTGACACAGCAATACCACTTCTAGAATTGTATCCCAAAGGGATCATAGAGGTGGGAAAAGACCGTATGTACAAAAATATTTATAGTAGCTCTTTTTGTGATGATAAAGAATTGGAAATCAAGGGGATGCCCATCAATTGGGGAATGGCTGAAGAAGTTGTGGGATATGCATGTAATGGAATACTATTGTGCTATAAGAAACGAGGAGCAGATAGACTTCATATTTACCTGGAGTAGAGAAGAAGGCTTATGATTTTGCACAGCTCTGCCCCACTTAAAACCAATTCACTTATAAGTCATGGCATCACCTTTCTGATGTAATGGTCCTCTTTGAAAATGAAGGACAAACAACAATGATTTAGGAAATCAGAGGTAATAGAAGAAAGGATAGCCCAAGAATTAAATTGTGTGGGGAATACAGAATCATGAATAATGGAGAATCCAGCTAATGACTGGAATAACATTTCAATGTTAGCCCTTGACTTGATTCATGACAGCCTGAATAGGCCTCCTGAATGATATGAGCAAGATTTGGAGAACCTGAGTATTATGGTTTGGATAGATCACAGAGTACCAGAGAACAGAGGCATTAGGAAGGTTGAAATGGTTCTAGTCCAGGATGGTACTGAATTGTGGGCTAAGGAGATGGTATTTATTTAGAAGTAGGCAGTGAGGAGTCACTGAAAGTCTTTAAGCAGGAGAGTCATGAGTACATTAGAAATATTATTCTGGCAATGATGTGTAAGATTTTGGAGGAGGAAAATATATGGAGGCAGAGAAATCAGTAAGAAGTCTATTTCAATAACCTATTAGAATGAGTGCTTGAACTGATTGGTATAAAAAGATTTGGATGGTAGAGGATGGATTCTAGAGATAGCTCTCTTTTCATGATTATACCTCTGTTCCAACAAACGATTTTTGTCCTTTCTCCATAAAACTTTTTTTGTTCAATTAATTAGTAATTCATTTTTCCACAGCCACTGTGAGCTTGCTCTTCTAACACAAAGTCACCCTGAGGCTGGGCAACTGTTCAATTCAATTCTTTATCAGTTTATTTTTGTATCAAATCACTTAGCACTAGGTTTGTATATCGTAGGCACTTAATAAATTCTGTTTGAAATGGGTTGAATTTGAATTGAGTAAATATACAACATGTGCACAAAATAAGTAGATATAAAGTACTGGCTATACCAAAAGTCTGGACATGCAGGAAATCTCATAAACTATGCATATTTTCAAAAAATGAAATGAATGAAATTTTCAACATTTTATTTAATTAGCATAAATGAGATTTCATAAGAAGACATAGGAGACACATAGGAAATCTCATTAATTGATTTAATTAAATTAAATTAATCTCATTAATATGGAAAATAGTCCCCAATAGCTAATGAAAGCTTTTATTCATATGAAATTGTCATGGCTAAAATTTATGCTAATTAAATAAAATGTTGTTGAAAATTTCATTCATTTCATTTTTTGAAATTATGCATAGTTAATAACATTTCCTATGTGTTAGGGATGCCCTGTATATGCACTCATTTCAGGAAGGACAAATGACTAATATTTTGGGGAATTTTTGAAAAGATACTAGTAGATGGTAGCACATGAGATGTGCTTTGGGTGAAATTAGGGATTTTATTAGGTAAAGTGAAGAGTTAGTGAATCCCAGACATAAAAGTCCATTTTTACAGACACACAGATAGTTCTAATAGATTATTCTGGGGTTGCTAAGTGATGCAGTGAGTAGAGCACTGGCCCTGAAGTTAGGAGGACCTGAGTTCAAATTTGACCTCAGACACTTAAAACTTACTAGCCCTGTAAACTTGTGCAAGTCATTTAACCCTAACTGTCCTGCCTTCCCCCTCCAAAAAGCAAAAGCAAAAAAAAAAAAAAAGAAAAGAAAAGAAAAAAAAAGACTATTTTGAATGGAAAAGAGCTACAAGTACATATTGACTAGAACACAGATATTCAAAAAGTCTATTCAGAGTTCTTATTAAAATTTAAAATATTAAACTGACTTTTGAGACACTGTACAGAATAATGAAAGAGACTACAAAAGTACTAGAAAGGTAGATGGGAATAAGATTAGGGCTTTAAATGCCAAACTAAAAGCTTTGTATTTTATTGTACAGTCAATAGGGTACCATAAAAATATTTCTGAGTAGGGGTAAGATATGGACAGTGTTTTAGGAATATACATTTGACAGCTGTGTGTATGATAAAGAAAATAAACTAGAAGCAGGGAGATCATTCAGGAAGCTATTTTAGTAGTCCAGCTGATATATGATGAGAAGTTATACCACAGTAGAGATTGTGTACAAGGGAGAAGAGGGAACATACAAGAAAGATGAATAAGACCAGGTAGCTCCTTATCTTATATGTGTTTATTGCAAATGATTGTGCAAAGTACTGTGAAAAGGAAAGATTTAACAAATGTTTTCAAATGGAGAGAGGCACTTTTAAAATGTGGCATTGATTTCTCACTGGACTGAAATTGTGAGATTGGGATTGGGTCAATTTCAAATATTTTCCAATTTAGAACTTGGATAGACCTATATTCTCACTGATGTGGATAGTCTTCCAAATAATGAAAGTAAGGAGTACATTCATGCCTGCCAATCCTAGGTAATCTTTTCTATGTCTCCTACAAATCCTCTGTAGAAATCAAAAATGATATGCTTGCAGTAGCAGGATAAAGGGTAAGGGAAGGAGGAAGACCTCCTCTAGATTTCTCTTTGGCGGAGACACCAAACAAATTCTTTATACATTATCACTTTGACTACCAACTTCATTAAATGCACACGAATATAAGAGAATTAGCCAGTCAGGAAAGCAACAGGGCTTGTAGCTTGGTGTTCCAGTTCTCTGTCTGAGACAACTGCAATTCATAATGTGATAGAATTTTAGAGGACAAGAGCGTGGTTGACCAGGACAATGGTGCCGCCATTGATAGTAACGGGGGAGTTCAGAAGTGAGGAGAGGAAAAATATAACTTTACAAATCTTCTATAAATCTAGGTTACTACTATTTGCAAGGAATTGTGCTATTAAAAAATACTCCTCCCCAAAATGATATAATCTCTACCCTCAAAGAGACTGTATGCTTCCAGTAGAATATAATTGGGTTAAATGGGTTAAAATAGAGTTAAATATCTCATCTTCCACTTTTTAGCTAGTAAGTTACTTAATATCACCGAGTCTCAGTTTCCTCATCCATAATGTGAAGATAATAATAATCATGCTATCAAACTCACAAGGATATTTTGGGGAAAACCCTTTTTTAAAATTAAAGGACCTGTCATTCTTAGGCATAGATTTGTTGGATTGGTACAGATTAGACTAGGCTGTTTTACCCTATTCTTATTCTTTTCTCTCCCATTGGCCTGGCATAATCATTCAGTGAGTTGCTATGAAAGACTAATCTCTGATGAAACTAAGCTCCTTTACATATTTTCCTAAGGTTATCTAATTATATATGTAGCCTTTAATTCATTTCAGCAGCAGCAAGAGCTAGCATTTATATACCACCTACTCTGTGCCAGTCACTGTACTAAGCATTTTACAGATATTATCATATTTGATTGTCAAAATAACCTTGAGAAGTAGGTGCTGTTATTATCTCTATTTTATAGTTGAGATAACAGAAGCAAACAGAGGTTAAGTGACTTGTCCAGTAATTCACAAATCATGAGTGCCTGAGGCTGGATTTAAAGTCAGGTCTTCCAAAAGCCAGCCTCAGCATTTTAAACACAGAATCACCTATTTCAATTCAACAATCATTTATTAAGAAGGTACCTTATGATATATATTGTTCTAGTTAATGGAGATAACAAAGACAAAAATGAAATGATCTTTGCCTCTGAGGTGTTTAGAATCTCTTGAGGAAGGAAGGGAAAAAGAAGCAAATGGAAAATAGAATACTTTGAGGGAAGAGCACCAATCACTGAAGGGATCACAAAGAGTCTCAAATAGGATAGAAGATGTCATATGAGATGAGCCTTGACAGGAGATAGTGATTCCAAAAGGTAGAGATGAAGAGGGACTTCATTCTAGACGGGAGGAATGCTTATATAGAGGTGGGAAGAAGAATGAAGTGTGCAGGTATAAAGAGCAAGTAGAGAAGATTGGCTGGAAGGTAACTTGGAACCACATTGGAAGAACAAACAAACAAATTTTATTATCTTGCTTCCATTTACCCCTAAACCTTGGGCAGGGGTTGGCATGTCTCAGCAATAACTGCTTTTCTCCTTATTTCAAAACCCATGCCTCTAAAAGATCTCACCCTCAGTCCCTATGACCAGTCTGACAAATGCCTTTAATTCATTTGAAGATCTCAGATGATGGCTATTTCCTGATTCCAAAAGCTTTCTCTGATCAAATTACCAGCTCCACCTATGTCTCCAGGTTTCTTTGATGATAAATCCTTTATATATCCCCACACTCCCAATTCTTTTTCAAGATCTTATTATAATTTCTGCACTATCCTAAATGCTTCAGACAATTCCAACCAAGAGGAAGGGAAGAATCTCATTTCCTCACAAGGAATTATTCCAGTTTTCCTATATTTTCATTCTTTCTTGTCCATTCTCCACCCACTCTCCCTCCTGATCATGTCCTTTTTGAAAAATGGCTCCTATTAAACTAGATTTTTCCGTCACTGCAAGAGACATAAAATTAAAAACTATCTGTCTTTAATCATGCCAGGCTTCATCTCTGTCTCCCAGGCTCCATTTATCAATAATTAATATACAAAGAAGACTAAAATCCATTTCAATTTCAAAGAACCAAATGTTACAGTGATTAATTTTAAAAAAGTGCCTGCCAAAACTGACAGACATGTAGATATGCATGGCTAAGGTGATCGAAGACACATCATAAATGGGGATGCAGGGTGAGTGGACACTTGATAAAACCAAATAAAAAACATTTTAGAGGAAGTAGAAACCTGGCTTTTGTGAGACCATGGGGAAAAATGGATACCAAAATGTCATAATACAAACTGACGTTTTAGTATTTTCATGTTGGAAACTTTACTCTCAAAGAAATTCCAAAAGTGAGGGTAATTTCATTCTATCCCACACGAGTTCCTCAAGAAAGCATACCTCCTTGAAAAGAAAATGTCCCTTATCTCACAGTTTAGCTTTCCCTCATTAAGGCCCAGTTATTTTTCTTCAATTATGGGGCTATTTGTGCATATGCAAGTGAAGTGGATGATTTAATCAATTATTGGGGCATTCTATGCCAATAGTTTGGGGGCCCAAGTGATTTATATAATTACCTCACTCCTCTCTTTCCACTTTATGTTTGAGGATATAACCTAGAAAAAAAAAATATATATATATATACTATTGTAATTGTAATAGGAATTTGAATAGTAATGAGTGTTATTGCCAGGGTCTAACAGCAGGGTGCACTGCTCTCTATTTATGATTCCCTGAGAGCTTCATCATAATTAGGAGGTGGAATGGGGTTGTTGATTTGGTGTAATACCAAGCATGATCTAATTTCTGTGCCTTGAAAAGCCTAAGAGAATTTGAAGACCTTCCCTGCTTTGAAAATATACCCTGACCCCTAATAGGCTGAACTTAATCACATGGAGCCTGTGGTGGGAGGAATTTGCTGAAGGATGGAACAGGGGCCACAGGAAGCTAGGAGTCAGATCAGCTAGACAAGGTTGGGAGGAGAGGACACTTCTGAGGGAGACAGATAGGATTGTAAGTAAACATTGGTATTGAGTTGCTTTGTGGGAAGGTTAAGGATGGTTTGGCTCTCTGCTACATTGTGGTGCATTAACTTCTATGTTGTTATGATGTATTCACTTTCCTGGTGTTGGGATTAGGTTTTCTGATGTCTGAATAAATGTTTTGCTTCTGTCTTCTATATGAAGAATCTGTTATATTTTGCATTTGAGTATTATGTAGATACCTACATAGTATTGGTGTTCCAGTGCTCTATCTGAGACAACTGCACTGTTTATAGTGACCATTGCACCTGTGAATATTGCATTGGCACTACAAGCATGTCCTAAAAATGACAATACATAGTTCTATTGTCCTTTAAGATTTGTAAAAGCAGTTTCCTTACAACAACCATTAGCAGGGCAATATTAATTTTCATATTTTTGCAGATGAAATTGAAACTCAAAGAAGTGGTGACCTTGGGCAATTCACTTCACCATTTTAGATTTTAGTTTCATCATCTCTAAAGGGAGATAGTTGGAATAAATGACCTCTAAGGTTCCTCCTAGCTTTATATTTATAATGGTATGAGATAATAATAATGATCATGAAGAAGAGGAGGGGAAGAAGAGAATGTTTGTTCATGGTCACACAGTGAGAAAGTGGCTATACTGTGCAACAAACCCAGGTCTTCATACTACCGTTCTGAATTTCTTTTACCACAGATTGATGATCTTCCATTAATGGGTATGATCCATTATGGTTAGAAAGGGTGGAGAGGCATGTGGGAAAAGAAGATAGAGTTAAAACTAGCACTTTTTATTGTGTGTGAGAGAGATTGAGAGAGAGAGAGAGACAGAGACAGAGACAGACAGAGACAGAGACAGAGAGAGAGACACAGAGAGACAGAGAGATAGAGAGAGACAGAGAGATAGACAGAGAGAGACAGAGAGAGAAGAGAGAGAGACAGAGAGACAGAGAGAGAAACAGAGAGAGAGACAGAGAGACAGAGAGGAGAGAGATATGGAGGGGAGTTCCATGTAGCAAGCAAACTATATACTAAAAGAAAGTTACTTCAGCCTTAACTCTAAGGACCTTCAAGGTAAGGCACTATAGGAGATGAGATATTGAGGGTGGCATTCAGGAGAAGGTCACAATGGGAAGTGGAGCCAGAGTATAGAAGCACCTAAAGGTGGACATATACTTCCCCAACCCCACCTCCACCTCCTGCAATGAAATCTGGCCCTGCGATACAAAGTTCTGTTTGTCTCATTCTAGTTATCTCCCTGGTCACAAATGAGAGCATCCTTCGTATGTGTAAAGATATAGGAGAAGGCATCTCCTTTAATAGCTCAAATTTATGTCATCTCTTTTCATCTCAGTGGCTTGAACAAAACCACACCATTTTGGCACACTCCTCAGCCAAAGGGCAGAAAGCCAGGAGAAACAAGGCCGCAGTTAGGAAAAACATGCGCAGTGCCCTGGCATTTTCCAGTGATTGCAGGACTACAGTGATAGCATTTGGGCATGTTACAAATCCTCTAACCAAATTGTAAATATCAGTATCATTAGGCCTTTGACGCTGATAATTTCTTCCCCTGTTTTGCCAAAGTAAACATTCCGCAAAATATGGTGGGTCATTTGGTAATTACGATGGAACAACACAGAAACTAGATCATGCTTGGTATTACACCAAATCGACAATCCCATTCCGCCTCCTAATTACGATGAACCTCTCAGGGAATCATAGAGAGCAGTGCACCCTGCTGTTAGACCCTGGCAATAACACTCATTACCCGGTAAATACTATGGAAATATGCAGTAACACACAGGGGCCTCCCTGCTGTTAGGCAGTAGCAATATCACTCATTAGGCTGAAAAGTATCACTCAATAGTCTTTAATTACTACCAAAATACACAGTAACCTGCCCGCTGTTATAATGCAGCTATATCACTTATCACGTTTCTCTTTCTCCTTACTCAGGAACCCTACAGTTGCCTTGCGATAATGATGATGAATTGTGATTCTATGGGTTTAATCATACAGAATTGTGCATTTTAAGGTTTCCTAACTCAAAGGCTCCCAATGTGGGATGAGAAATAGGAAATATATACTGAACCACTGTTATCTTTCCAATAAGATCCCTGTTCCCACGGTACTGAATTGTGACAACACTGTAGTAATACTTTTATTTTATTTTAGAAATGAGGGTGATAATTACACCACAGCCCAGCAGAATCTGTGGTACTTGTAATTATATCCAGTTACCAAGTAACATAGCAATTTCAAACCTATTACCCACAGGTATCATTTATGTTCATTGCCCTCTTTACATAGTCACTTCTTTTATTCTGAATCCCAAATGTATGTATGTGTGTACTGGAGGTTGGGGTGGAGAAAGACTTTTAAAGTAGAATGCATTGAGAAGGGATCAAAAGGAACAGGTGAATGGAAGGGGTGCCTAGCACTTAGTAGGTGCTTAATCACTATTTGCTGAATTGAATTGCATTGAAATGACATGGTGGGTGCTTATTTATCCCTAAAGGTGGCATGACATTTGCATGTCAATGAGGGTGGATTTGTGTAAGTTATTTCAAATAAAAGTGCAAAAGGAAAGAAGTAGTTACTGGCTTAGGTGGTGCCGCATTTCTGCAGCTTAATGTTGAGACTGGGGATTCCTGTATTTCCTTTAAATGCAGGGGGCACCTTCAGTACAAACCAAGAAACAGAGGGACTCTCTTATTTGGTTCTCTTATAAGGAAGCACTCTTCATGGAGAGAAATGCAATACAGGGCTAATATTATTATGAAGGCAAACCCTGTAGAAAAGGTTTTCCAGTCCTGGAGACTATAACAGCTTTTTCAGTTTGCACTCTTAAATTTTGAATTTTAATTTTGCTATGCATTTCCTAGAGAGAAAATACATGATATCCCAACCTGTATACCACTTTATTTGGATAATTTATTCTGAAATTCTCATTTGGGGGAATACCCATGTGTATTTGGCTATTTGTTATACCTTTTACATCACCACAAAGTTGAGTAAATTATGTATCTCTCATGAAGTTTTGTGTTTGTTTTTATGATTAGTTTTGCTTTTGTAATGGGTTCCGTTGCATTATTATCACTAAGGGAAGACCTAAAAGCAACTGGATATATGCCAGTGCTCCCTGCTTCTAGTATTCTTGCATTCTGCCATTCTGGGTTTATAGGTGAAGGTGTTTTCTCAGAAGGGCTGTAGCTATGGCCATGTCTACAGGACTAGAGGCTGCAGATAAAAAATGAAAAACACTTCTTTCTCGTTTTCCAGCCATCTTGGCAGCAGACCTCTGGCTGAGGGTCCTTCTGCACTGCAGGCAGGAAGATCGTGGCCGCAAAGAAGATGAAAATGTCACTGGAGTCCATCAACTGGAGGCTCCAGCTGGTCATGAAAAGTGGCAAATATGTGCTAGGCTACAAAGAAATCCTTAAAATGATCAGACAAGGCAAAATCAAATTGGTCATCTTACCCAACAACTGCCCAGCCTTGAGGAAATCAGAGATAGAATATTATGCTATGTTGGCCAAAACTGGTGTATATCACTACAGTGGCAATAACATTGAACTGGGTATAACACTTGGGAAGTACTGGCTATCATTGATCCACGTGATTCTGATATCATTAGAAGCATGCCAGATCAGACAAGTGAAAAGTAAACTGTATAAAAGTATACTTTAATAAACCAGGCCAAAAACTTGTTTTAAAAAGTAAATAAAAATAGTAACAATGGATGACATCAATCAATCAATATTTATTAAGCATCTGTGGTATTGAAGGCACTATGACAGCAACTAAATCTCAGTATTTGATTTTCTTATTGAAACAGATATATTTGTTGCCTGATCCAGTTGATTTTGCAGAAATTGATTAAATTTGCAAAAAGAATAAGATTTGGCTAAAAGTGGTAAAAAAATATATACATGGGCTGACTCAGAAACAAATGGGCAGAAAGCACAAAGAAGGGAAAGCATTGCAGAAGGGCATTTAGATTATTTTTACCATGAAAACTTGTAGCTATGTTTTAATACGTGTACAATTTAAATAAATCTTATTAAGTTATGCTGAATTATTTTTACTGGGTTAATAAAGAGTAAGTTTATTTCCTTTTTTTTAAATTGCAAAGCATTTAACAAAGTGTCTGGCATAAAGTAGGCACTTAATAAATGCGAATTCCCTCCCCATTTCCTGCCATAACAAAACCATGTCAAAAAATGTCTGTGACCCTGTAGGCAAATTACTTATTCTTCCTGGACCTCAGTACTTTGGAATGGAACTAAATAGCTATGAGCATCTTTGCTAGCTGCAAACCTGTGGTTTTAAGTGAGCACATAGCTAGGATCTGAAATAAAGGAATAAAAATCACTTCGAGAAAGGGTCTTATCCCCACCATAAAGAACGTCGTGTTTTGTGTGCTCTTCCACATTATTTTTTTAAGTGTAATATAATGATATAATCCATGGATCAGAGCTAGACATCTAGGTTTATAGTCTTAAGAACATCATCCTAAAATTTCTTTCTGGCTCCTCCCTGAATCCAGAGTTTAGGGTCTGGAAACATCAGAATTTTACTCATTCTACATCTCTACAGAGAATGTAAAGGGCCTATACATCTCTTGCAAGTACTTAAGCTAATAATATATCAAATATAGGATATATTTGATATCTTATAAAAAAATAAAGCACAGAGAATTCCCAAACAAGTCCATAAAAAGTCCAAGTCAATTCCCTGAGGAAGCAAAGATCATTCTATACCAGTTTATATACATCACATGGTTTTATTTTTAAATGACTTTAAATTGGGAAATACTTGATTAATTATGTAGGTATACTTGGACCTTTGCCTCAGAAATCTCCCTTAACTATAATCTTTTTTTTCCTGTCATATAATTGAAGACAAATGGATCTTCAACCTTTTCTCAGTATTTTTTTTTCCTTTCTCTTACAATTTTCCATTGCTATCTTTTATCCTTTGTATTGACATCTCTACTTCTCAAAGTAATTTTTGTGGGTTCTTTCTCATTTGTTTAGTAACCATGCCCCATCAACAAAGGGCAAAATTCATGCCCATACAACCTATCTTTGTAAGAAAGATAATGTATTACAATGGAAGGATGTTGGATCTATAGCTCAGAGAAAGGGGCATAAAACTCTACTCCATTATTTATTATCTAGACAAACTTAGGCAAGTTATAAGCCCCCTGGACCTCAGTTTCCTCATTTATAAAGAGGGTAGGATCAGACTCTAAGGTCCCTTCTCACTCAAAATCTATGATCTCTCAGAGTAATTTTCCAATCAGTTAAAAAAAAATGACATTTTAAATCAATTGCCTTCGCAAGAGGGGATCCTCTTAATTCACCAATGATTTGATTCAAGGGATTGCTGGGTCACAACATATAATGCTAATTGCAGAAATTCCTTTTGTAGAAGTAGCTTATATTGAAGAGGAATTTGAAAATTCAGCATATATATGAACATTTGGGGAAAATCATATTAAGAAGGATGACTTTAGTATAGGAAGCTCTCGAATCCCGTGATACAACAAAATGAGAATAAAGTAATAGAAGGAAGGAATAATTCAAACATCTTTAAAGAACAGAAGAAATATCTATGGTTGAAGAAGTAGATAATAAGAAATATTGACAGATGAAATAAGGGCAAAGTTGAAACATAAAAAAGAAAAATCAAATAGCAAATTAAGAATGTGTGAATACCTAAGATTTTGATGAGGGAAAAATTATAACCAAACTGACCAATATATATCATTTTTCCTACACTGTGTTAAGATATTATGTGAAGAAACTATGCTGCTAGGGTATTATTACCAGATAAATTGGTTTTTTAGGAGAGAAGAAAGGTTGTGGGTTTAAAGAATCTTATAAAAATAATTTTGTTCAGTCATGTCTGACTCTTCATGACTAGACTAGAGCCTTTGTAGTTCTAAGTGACTTGCCTAGGGTTGCATAATTGGTAAGTGTCTACCCATTTTGAAATAAATACATTATTCTAAACCTAAAGAGAACCACAGGTTTGCAACTAGAGAGGATGCTCATAGCTCTTTAGTCCCATTCCATTTTAGTCCCATTCCATTGTCACAGGTGTCATAAGTAGTGGAGTCAAGATATGAACTCACGTCTTCCTCTTTTAAGTCCATGGTCACCACTGTACCATACGTGTGTCTAAGAGATATAGGGTCTAGACGAGTCAGAAGTTTCAAGTACCGTATTTAAACAAAATATCAGAGATGGTTGATCTCATTTGAAATCTTGTGATATGTATTTTAGACTCTGTGTGAGGTCACTCCCTGATTCTAGTTTTCTGTGAATTAATTCCCTAACTCAGGTTTCCCCATCCTATTTCCCTTGGGGAAATAGTTTTTTATTTATTCAACAAACATTTATTAAAGGGCCAATAGATACTGAGATGGTTAGGGGCTTTTGGAAATCATATTTCAGGTTAAAAAACATTAATTAATAGAATATGGAATGTAAAATATTTCTAATTAGCCTTTCCTTAATCCATCAAGGAAAGAAAATTAAGTTAGCATTTTATTTTTCCATCTTAAAATAAAATCTTCCCAGGGCTACTTGAAGGGAACACTATTATTCTACCAAAGGATATATACTTTGATTATGAATAGATAAGAACTTCTGAAATATAAAATTTCATTATATGTATCTTAGGAACTCTTACCAAAGATCTAAAGAAAAAAAACAACAACAAAACTTTCACAAACATTATCTAATCCATCCATCAGTCCCTCAATTGCAATAAGGAATGATGAGGGAGAACTGTCCAGGTTTGTTCCTTTTCTCTGACCCATATAAACTAATTTGATCATAGATTCCCAGTTTTACTTGTAGCACTTCTAAGAGACAGAAAAAATACACAAAGGCCCACTTCCTACTTAATAAGGTCAGTCCAGCAGCCACGCTCAATGCTCTAGCTGAGAATTCACGATTAGACACTAAAGGGGTTATACAAGTTGTTTTCCACAAAAGGCACTTACTAGCTATGTGACCCTGGGCAAGTCACTTAACCCTGTTTTCTTCATTTCCTCGTCTGTAAAAGCAAACTGGAGAAGGAAATAGCAAACCACTCTAGCATCTTTGCCAAGAAAACCCAAAACAAGGTAACAAAGAGTTGGACATGACTGAAGTTATTTAGCAACAACTCCAGAGAAGAAGGCAGCTAGGTTGTACATTGGCTAGAGTGGTGCACCTGGAGACAGAACAGAACTGAGTTCAAATAGTCAGACACTTACCAGCTGGCTAATCACTTAACCCATTTACTTCAGTTTCCTCATCTGTAAAGTGAACAGGAGAAGGAAATGGCAAACCTCCTCAGTATCTTTCCCAAGGGAACAAAAAATCTAAATGGGGGAATGAAGAGTTAGTTGGTTACACTAAAACTAAACAAGAACAACTCCAGAAAAGAGAAGTCTTGACCAAACATTTACTCTAAAGGCTGCACCAAAATGGTGAGTCAGTAAGTCCGTCCAACAGTAGACAGTAAGACAATCATACTGTCATTAAAGGTCATTCAGTTAATAAACATTTTCTATGTGCCAGGATATAAAAAAGAGGTAATGTCGATTTCTGTTCATAAGAAGCTCACAATCTAATTGGAAAGACAACAAATAAATAAACGTGTATGAACATACTATGTACAGATTTGTAGGAAATAATTATAAGAATGTGATTGTCTCAAAAAATAATGAAAGTGGCGGAGCCAAGATGGCAGAGTAGAAACAGCGTCCAAGGCACTCTGCCCCCAGATTTCCTCCAAACTATGTAAAAGGGGACTCTGAACAACTTCTGGAGCCCCAGCACCCACAGAACAACACAGAGAAGCTAACCTCCCGCTGAGGACAGCCCAGCAGCCCTGCTAGAAGGACCAGCGCAGCGCTCTAGGAGCCAGCAGAGTGTGCAGAGCACAGGGGGCCGAGCACAGGTCTGGTCTGCCTGAGTCGCAGTTTTAGCCCCAGGGCAGCAGGGCCAACAGCCAGCTGGAGGGACCCCAGAACACCAGCAGCTGTGGCGATTCCAGAATTATCAACATAGACATGCCTAGGACAAAGTGAGAGGTTAGTGCCCTATGGACTTTGGGACCAGTATTTGGGGAACGTGTCAGCTTCCTCCCCTGGGGGCTAGAAGCCACTGAGGAGACACGCCATTTTGTAGTTTTCAGAGGCAGCTCCAACTCCTGGCCTGCAAACTTTAGGGAGATCCAGCGATCAGTCTTGGGGGGTAATCGCTCTTGCTTTAACCTCCCTGGATCTGCATTGTGATCTGGGATGGAGGTCGTGGGTGGGTTCACAGCTTGCCAGAAACGGAAGTTGCTCTCCCACATGTTCGGGATGAAAATTCCCCTATCTGGTGGCAAAGAAATACTGTGGCAATAAGCCCAAAAGTCAAGTAATTAAGTGGCAACATGCCAAGGCAAAGGAAACAAATTAAACGGAAAAATGCAACCTCAGACTCCTACTTTGGGGGCAAGGAGGGTTGAAGCATGGAGTGGGAAGAGGACTGTGAGGTCAGAAGCCCTGCTCCAAAAGCCCTGGGGGGAAAACATGAGTGGGTTGCAGGCCACAGAGGACCTTAAGAAGGACTTTAAAAATCAAATAAGAGAAGTGGAGGAAAAATTGGAAAGAGAAATGAGAAGGATGCAAGAAAAGTATGAAATGGGGGTCAACAGCCTGACTGAGGAAAACAACACCTTAAAAAATAGACTAACTCAAATGGCAAAGGAGGCCCAAAAGGGCAATGAGGAGAAGAATGCCTTAAAAAGTCGAATTTGCCAGATGGAAAAAGAATCTCAAAAGTTCACTGAGGAGATTCATTCCTTCAGAGTTAGACTGGAGCAAATGGAAGCTAATGACTTTATGAGAAATCAAGATGCTGTTAAGCAGATCCAAACAAATGAAAGATTAGAAGGCAATGTGAAATATCTCATGGGAAAAACCACTGACCTGGAAAATAGATCCAGGAGAGACAATTTAAAAATTATTGGACTACCTGAAAGCCATGATCAAAGAAAGAACCTAGAAATCACCCTTCAAGAAATTCTCAAGGAAAATTGCCCTGATGTTTTAGATCCAGAGGGCAAAATAGAGGTTGAAAGTATCCACAGATCACCTCCTGAAAAAGATCCCAAAAAGAAAACTCCCAGGAATATTATAGCCAGGTTCCAGAATCCCCAGATCAAGGAGAAAATACTACAAGCATCCAGGAAGAAACAATTTCAATATTGTGGAAACACAATCAGAATAGCCCAGGACCTGGAAGCTTCTACACTGAGGGATCGAAGGGCATGGAATATGATATTCCAGAGGGCAAAAGAACTGGGAATGAACCCAAGGGTCACCTACCCAGCAAAACTGAGTATTTTGTTTCAGGGAAAATATGGTCATTCAGTGGAATAGAGGACTTTCAAGCATTCTTGAGGAAAAAACCAGAATTGAATAGAAAATTTGACATCCAGACACAAGAAGCAAGAGATGCCTGAGAAGGTAATCAGGGAAAAGAAATCAAAAGGAACTTATCAAAGTTGAACTATTTACATTCCTATATGGAAAAAACAATAACTATGACTGAGGAAATCTTTCTCACTATGAAAATAATGGAAGAAGGGTGTATGGTCATGTGAGTATATATGTGAATGTGTGTGTATATGGTTACAGTTATATATGGATAGAGGGCATAGGTTGAATTTGTTTCGAAGGGAGGATACTCAAGGGGTGTAGTTGTGAGGTGAGAGAGGAAAGTGGCAGGAAGAGATGGGGAGAGACAGGGTGGGGTAAACTATCTCATGTAGAGGAAGCAGGGGGAAATAGTTGCAGGGGAGGGGAAAAATAGGAAGGCAAAAAGGCGAAACCACATACTCATTGAATTTGGTTCAGGGAGAGAATGACATACATACTAGGTGGGACATCACAACATACAGCAGAATGGGGGGAAGGGGGAGGAGAGGAGGAATGATGGATGGGAGGGCATGCTTGGGGGGAGGGGAGGTTGGAGGTACCCACTATGGAAGAGGGACTGGATCAAGTGGGGAATGGACCAGGTGGGGGGGTGGGATGAGGGGGAGGGAATTATAAGCAGCCTTGTACAATATATCTACTATGATAATGTTTTGCATAGCTAGACATGTACAACATATACTGAATTACTTATCTCCCCAGAGGGAATGGGTGACAAGGGAGGAAGGAAATGGATCTGAAATCCAAGGTCTTAAGATTAAATGTTTCACATATATATAAATACTATTATTTAATACTACTATTAAAAAGAAAGAAAATGAAGGGGTTAGATTATGGGATCTAAATCCTATAATTTTCTGATCCTAGATGAGAAGCTCAAACAAGGTGAATTCTTATTGGAGGTATACTGAAAGACTAGTTGTTCAACACGAGTTGGTCTTTACAATCCTTCTGACCTAAATGTCATGCCACTTCCCATACTAGTATGTAGTAGGCACTTAATAAATGTTTTTTGATTGAAGATCATCAAAAAGGTTGATTTTAGAGGTTAATTTTTAATTTGTCTCAATAAAATTGAACTTAGGAAAAAATAATGAAAGCACTAGAATTAAGAAGACAGAACAAGACTGGACATTCCATTAGAAACATTGCTATCCAGAATGAACTGAAAATATTGGTTTTGCTGAGGATACCAGAACCACAGAGCAGGCCCCGTTCTATGGTTCCAATGACCACAGTGTCAAAGAAGTAAGCAGTGGCTATACCCTTTGAAGAAAATGTCATATTATATAGAACTTTAAAATTAGCACTTTTCTTCCAACGACCCTTTGAGTTAAGTAGTACAGTTGTCATTATCCCCATTAAACAGATGAGAAAACTGAGATCCAGAGAAGTTATATGACTTTCTTAGTACCACACAGCTAGCAGTCTGAGATGGAGGTAGAACTCTGGTCTGAATCCAGGGATCCTTTCACTATACAGTGCTGTTTTTCACTCTTTTAAGTGATATAAAGAGAATTTTTCTTGATCCAGACATTTTTGGATTTGGCCAAATAACATCAACTCTGTCCAAGGTCACCAGACTCCCACTCAAAGCAGAGTATCTCCATCTGTTGATAACAGCTGACACTCGTGATTATCAGCTCACATGAACCATACATTTTAAGCCTTGACTTTGAAAGGGATGTATAAACAATTTACTGGTTTACCTAAGCTTTTACAGTGAAAAAAGAGGGAATGGAGAAGAAAGGAATATAAGGAGGAAGTCAAGGGTAAGAAGTAGGGCAAAACAATTTAGGAGAAAAAGCATTGAAATACATGACTAAGAAAGGAACATGGTGGAAGAGGAGAATGAAGAATGGTTGGAAGAGTTGGATCACCTCTCCGAGCAGACTGGGAGAGTTCCCAAGACTCTAAACCCCCTAAGAAGAACTTCTCAGGGGTGCCAGACAACATCTGCTCTTTAGTATTCTCTTTCCAACTCTTCCCAAACCTCCAGCTCCCTCCAGGGGCTATCAAAGAAATGATTGATTAATCTCTAGGGCAATATGACCTTTATGGTTGAATGAATGGGGGGCGGGGATGAGTAGCAACACATATGGTTAGGATTTATCCCTATGCTGTCCATCATTGCCACTGGCGCCCATCTGTTCCTCCTTGATGACTGTGGTGGTGGCTTTGGAATTTTCATGTAGCATTTCACGAATAGGATAAGGGGGATTATGATCAGTGAGAACATGTCACATTCCTATGACTGCCCCTTATAATGTAGGGTTTCCATGTTCTCAACTTTCAAACATTTATGATGGCCCCTGGTGGTCTAAGGAAGTGTTTATTCCAACCATGTTCTTCCTCATCCAGGCAAAATTGTTAGGTGTTCCAGGCAAGCAGCTATATGAAACATATGCAATGGTGTCTAAGGGTAAGAGGCAGTTGTTATCATTAGTTATTATCATTCAGCCTTTAATAGTTGAAAAAAAGTGTGAAAGCAGTATCACATTGTAAATTAGTAGTAAAAATTAAGTTCAGAGGCATAGTCCGACACTCTAGCCTTCAGTTGAGACTTTTCTATAATGCATGCAAGTAGAAGCAGAAATGGTGTGGAGGAGGTTAATCCTAGGATTTAGCACTCCATAAGATCTTAGAAAATACCAACTCCCAGTGCTTCATTATACCATTGAAGGTGAGTCTTGAAGAGGTTAAATGACTTGTCCATAGTCAGAAAGGCAGGAAATAACAGAATCATAAATCAAACTCGGTTCTCCTGATACCAAATCCAGTACTCTTTCAGTCATACCACAATATAGGTTGAGAAAAACAGAGACAAATGAACAAAATACAATTAGGACTTTATTCTGTGGGTACCAGGGAGTAATTAGGGCTGGGGGGAATGGGAGGGGCATGCTCAGTGGTGTGCCTAAAAATGTTTGCATGGTACTTTCAAGTTTAATCTTCATTATTTCTCCCCCATCACTTTCTTAAGTCTATACTAGACAATCAATGAAACAATTAATCAAGGTCAGATTTGTAGTATTTGTAGTATTAGATACCATTTGTAGTATTTGTAGTATTAGACAATTTCCCAGGTGTAAGTACTCACATAGAAAATTCAATTTTGTTTTTTTTTTGGCCAGTGGGCTACGGTATACTCCTATTTCACAAATGGAGCCAGGGGCCAAAAAGATTAAACTACAACATTGCTCCCCTATTTTATATTCACTTTGTCAGTACTTTTCCTGTTTCCAGAGAAGTGTTTGTGAATAGAGTGCTGGATTTTGAGCTAGGAAGGATTTGGGATTCACATCCTGCCTCTTTTCTTCCTAAGCAGACCAAGCCTGTTTAAATCACTTAAATTCTACAATCCATGAGAAACTCTAAAACCTCTCTTCTTAAAGCAAAGACCTATTGTATCTCTTGGAGGAAGTTACCTAATCAGGGATCCTTGTATTCCTAAGTCCCCAGAGAATCAAAAGGTCTGTAAGTGACATGCTCTCCAAACTTTTAAAAATATTTTTATTTGTGTATAATCTTTCAGAAAGCCTTCTCTCTGATCCTCTTAACTGGTGGTGCCCTCCCTCTCAAACTACCTTCTATTTAACTACTTTGTATTTATTATGTTTACATTTATTCTGTATAGAATCATATATGTATTCCCCTTACACCACCATTAGAATGTAAGTTTCTTGCATAGGAATTGGTTCATTCAGTGCACTTATATCCCCAGTACTTAGCCCAGTGACTAGTACATAGCTTTAGTAAATATTGTTGATTGATTGACTGCCTCTCCAGTTGCAACAAATTCCTTAGAAGAAGGCCATAGGTCATTTCTTTGATACATTCCCACATCAACTAGGAGTACCAGGTTCAGCACACAGTAGCCATTTCCAAAATGCTGTTTGTGCTACTGACTGACAACGACTAGATAGCTTTGTACTTTTAAGGGAAATAATACTCATGCTATTCCAATAAATTCCCCCTTTACCACACACAAACCTTTTCTCTAAATCCCAGATTTAGAATCATAATTTACCAAAGCCTAGTACAGTTGCCAAAAAAAAATTCAGTTTACGTAGCACCTTTCATTAAAACATCATAGAGACATATCTAAGAAATGTAACTGACACTAGCAAAGAGTAAAAATGTTTTTGAGGAGGCCAGAAAAGGCAAAATGACTGACAGGAACATGCACTGTTGCCTTGACAAACAAGCAAGGATCCAGCCCCAATCTGTTGGATTCTCGGGGCTCACAAACCTGCCAGATTGTAATGTTAGTGCTGAATGCAAAATCATTTCAGCAAAGGAGAAATGCTAAATATTGGAAGGACTAACAAACCCACACACTCCTCCTCCAAGCAGAAATGACTGATTTCTGAACCCCTATGAGGGTTCGAAAAGTGATTTCCCTCCCCACTGTTTAATTTACAAGTTGTGGGTTATGGTATTGAGATGACTTTTTTAGTTGCACTAACTTTACTTAACAATATTGCCACATCCATCAATCAATCAATG
Source organism: Gymnobelideus leadbeateri (assembly GCA_011680675.1). Taxonomy (NCBI): domain Eukaryota; kingdom Metazoa; phylum Chordata; class Mammalia; order Diprotodontia; family Petauridae; genus Gymnobelideus; species Gymnobelideus leadbeateri. The sequence goes on from WOXC01010463.1 coordinate 138,098, forward strand.
AACCAATTAACAAGTATTTATGAATGTAACACTAATCCCAAAGCCTGTCATCATTAGTGGAGATCAATACTCTATGCCTATGTGAGGCATGGAGGAAGAGTTGGCAAAAACAAACAGACAAATAACAACAATAATGGGGGATAGGAGCCCTCTAGGTTCTTTGACTCACTTCAGCCTCTTTGGTCTTTGGGCATTCCCGGTTTCCAGCTTTGAGACAGAAGCCGGGCAATCAATGCCAAGCCCATTTCATACTGCTGAATGAAAAGACTTTTGGAAGAAACCAAAATGGGAGGAGCTGACTGTCTCCATCATGTACCCATCCCTAGTTTGCTACACTAGAGACTTCAGGGAACTTTCCCTTGGGTGAGATCTGAGATATTCTCCCCTCCCTCCCTTCCCCTTCCTCCTTCCTCCCTCCCTCCCTCCTTCTCTCTCTCTCTCTCTCTCTCTCTCTCTCTCTCTCTCTCTCTCTCTCTCTCTCTCTCTTACTTTACTCCCAAATTGGAGAGCACTGTCACTCTGCATTATCTGGTATATAATTTCTCTGATTTGTGTTTTTCTACTTTGTTGAATAACTGAGATTCTTTGCTACTTCATTTGTGTGTTCATCATGGAACTTTCATTTCATAGTATGGGAGTCACATCTTGGATATAAAGTTCTACTCCTTTTCTCCCATTAAAAGACAGTGGTCAGAAATTAGCCAGAACTTGAAAAGCACATTCCCTAGAGTTGTAATACTTAAGGGAGCAGATGGATATAATTCTAGCCCGGTACTTCCATCTCTGAGGAAAGCAGAATGACTTAGTTTGTGGGCCCTACCTCCAGCTTCCCCTCCTGGCAGGGACTAAAGTCTTCCTTCAAAAAGGGTCAGAGAAAAGAGGCTAGTGAGTCAGTTCTGCCTTCCTTTGAGGCATACAATATTCCCACGCTACGTGTGGGGGATAGCTCTCTCTGTAATGATTATAACAGAAAAGCAATTTAGATTCATTATCTCATTTGATCCCCACAGTAATTCAATAATATAGATGGTATTATTTTTCCTACTATAAAGTTGAGGAAACTGAAGCCCAGGAAGGTTAAAGTGCTTATTTAGCATCAAACAAATGATAAGTACCAGAGGCAGGATTTGAACTCAGATCTTCCTCACTAAAAGTTCCACAGGATCATTATGATACCTAAATGCTTAACTTTGGGCCACACTCTATACTAACTACTAGGATTACAAAACCCAAACTGAGATAGCCCATACATACATGTATGTATGCACATTGTATGATTTGTCCCCTGTTCTTGAAGATGACAATGACATCAGGAATATGATGGCATGATTTGTAATTGAGTTGGATTTGAGTGATGGAGGGCTATGCAAAGTTACCTGTCTCACTGTCTTACTTTCTCCTCCAGGGACATCTCAGTCCAGTGGCTAAATATATATTAGGATGACTGGAGATGACCCAGGATGTGATGGGAGACCTTGGACTTTTTTTTTTTTTAAAGCAATTGGGGTTAAGTAACTTGCTCAAGGTTACAAGGCTAGTCATTATTTATGCGTGGGTGCTCATTTTCTGAGGCCAGATCTGATCTCGGGTCATCCCAACTCCGAGGCCGGCGCTCTTACTCACTGCGCCACCTAGCCGCCCCATTAGGGCAATTGGGGTTAAGTAACTTGCCCAAGGTTACACGGCTAGGTTTTTTTGTTTGTGTGGATTAAGTGTTGGAGGCCTCCTCCGAACTCAGGTCCTTCTGATTCCAGGGCCGGCGCTCTATTCACTGCGCCACCTAGCGGCCCCAGAGACCTTGGACTTTTTTAGCTAAGGTCATTCCCAGTTCTCACTTTGATTGAGGCAATAGCCATTCAATGAATAGGCCACTTTAAGAAGTGAGTCAGAGGGCGGCTAGGTGGCGCATAGAATAGAGCACCAGCCCTGGAGTCAGAAGGGCCTGAGTTCAAATTTGACCTCAGACACTTAACACTTACTAGCCCTGTGACCTTGGGCAAGTTACTAAACCACGATTGCCCTCCCAAAAGCAAAAAAAAAAAAAAAAAGTGAGTCAAGGGATGGCCCCTTCAATTGAAAAAAAAAATCAAACAGGGAGGGGAAGACCCTCAGAATTGCTGTCTAAAAGGCAAACAATTGCTATTTACATTTGGTCTGAGCCAGGAGGGTCCCCAAATAGTCATTAAGTGGTACCCATATGCAATATGTGGATATCTCTCTCTATCCACACACACACACACATACATACATACACACACACCTTAAAAACTATATTATGATTCTTGGAACACCAAGAGTATGTGTAGATTTATACATATTTATGTACACACATATAAACCCTTATATACACATATGCATTTCTATGTATACATATTCACATACAAGTGTATTTATATAGATAATTATATGCATAGAATATAGACATATATTTGTCTACATAGAATGGATAAAATAGATACAAGATGATTTAGAAGGAAGGCATTAGTAGAAAAGGTTATAGAAAATAGAGAATTTTATGTAGAAGATGTTGCTTGAGCTATTTCTTGAAGGGAACTAGGGAATATATGAGACAGAGTTGAGGAAATAATGTATTCAAGGCATAGTTATTATATAAAACATAGCATGGAGATGGAAAATGTAAGATCATATATGAGAAACACTAAAAATTCTTAACTGGACTGCAAAGTGAGTGAAAAGAAACAATGTGTAATAGAGCCAGAAAGGTTGGTACTACAGGTTGTAAAGGACTTTAAATGCCAAAAAGAGGGGTTTGATCCTGTAGGCTAATAAGGAACCACCAGAGTTGTATTTGCATGGACAGACTTGTAAATTAGGACGATTAGTTTGTCAGCTGTATGGAGGATGGATTGGAAGGAGGCAAGATTTGATTTAACAAGATCAATTAAGAAACTATCTTAATACTTCATTTGAAAGGTAATGAAGGCCTGAGCCAGGCTGGGTAGAGAGAAGAAAACGAAGGATTGAATCGCTAGAGTTTTTGTGGAGGCAGAAATGACAGAGACTAAGAAAAAGATTATGATGATACAGAGGTGACCAGCCTGGGGGACTGGAAGGATGGTGGTATCCTTAAAAATATAGGGTACAGAATCTATACTTTGATCATTTAGTAGCTTCCTAGGGCTTAGAGTGGGGCATCTAGGTAGCACAATGGACAGAGCACCAGGCTTGGAGTCAGGAAGAACCATCTTCCTGAGTCCAAATCTGGACTTCAGACACTTGCTTGTTGTATGACCCTGGGCAAGTCATTTAACCCCATTTGCCTCAGTTTCCTCATCTGTAAAATGAGCCAGAGAAGGAAATGACAAACTACTCCAGTATATTTGCCAAGAAAACTCCAAATGGGATTGCAAAATGTCCTATATAAGCAAAACAAGTGATCAGCAACAACAGAGCTTATAAGATGAAACCCCAAACATTTTTTTTTCTGGTCTTTCTCTATCATGAGCTTTATCTCTATTCCAGGCAAAATGTCCTATCCTCTCCTCCCAAACTCTTTTAGACCTACAGAAAATCACAGAAATTTAGAAGTGGAAGGATCTCACTGTCTGTCTAGTCCTTCCCATAACTAAAAAAAAGAAGCAGAATTGTAAGCTCATTGATAAGTGGTTATTTAGTCTTTGACTGAAAAACTTGCTGGGGGGAGGGGCAGGGAACCTATTAACTCCACAAGGCAGCCCATTCTATTTTTTTGAGTAGCTCTTACTATTAGAAAGATTCTCATAACCCCAAGCCTAAATTGGCTCCTTTGAAAATTCTGGGGCCAACCAGTACAATTCTAATCCCTCTTCCATATGATGAGTCTTGTAAATACATAAACTCTGCTATCATGTCCCACCCCAAATTTTCTCTTATTTAGGATAAACCTTTCCAGTTTCTTCAGTTGACTAACATATGACATGGAATTAGTATTCTTCACACTCCTAGTTGCCCTCCTTTGGACATTCTCCAACTTATCAATGTCTGTGGCAATACTCCTTGTACAATCTAATTAAAGAATATCACCTCTTCACTCTGGGATGCAATGACTCCCTTAATGTAGTGCCATCATTCCTCACTGTTAACTCTCATATCCAATCATAAGAAAGCTACAAGATCTCTGGATTCTTAATTATATGATGTTTTCTCTCTATGAAATAGCCGCTCATTACCTCTCACTTGTGTAGTTGTGTGTTGTGTGTGTGTGTGTGTGTGTGTGTGTGTGTGTGTGGTTTATCCTTCATTCTTAAAGAGGACCGTGACATCAGGGAGATGAGGACATGACTTGCAATTGAATTGGATTTGAATGAGGAAGGGCTGTGCAAAGTCACCAGTCTCACTTTCTCCTCCAGAGTTATCTGAATTCAGTGGCCAGATATAGATCAGGATGTCTGGAGATGGCCCAGCAGCTAAGTGTGCAGTGGATAGAGTGCCAGACCTGGAGTCAGGAAGACTTATCTTTCTGAGGTCAAATTCAGACTCAGACACTTACCAGCCATGTGACCATGGGCATGTCACTTAACCCTGTTGGCCTCAGTTTCCTCATCTACAAAATGAGTGGCAGAAGGAAATGGAAAACCACTCCAGTATCTCTGCCAAGAAAAGCCCAAAATGGGGTCACAAAGAGTCAGACATCACTGAAATGACACACCATACATCTCTTACCTTTACTAATATAATAGACTACTAATTTGTCTCCTTTAATCCAATTTTCACTCTACGCTATCTATCCTTCCCAAATCTGTCAAAGTACAGATCCTAAAGTAATTCCTGATGCATGAAGCATCCTGAGGAGGGGGCAATCCTTATTGCTCAGGATCCCAATCTTGATGGGGCCAAATGTGTTGTATTTATTGAACTATTATTATTGTTCAGCATTAGAAAAAAGCCATTCAGTTGGTAAAACCAGGACTGATTGTTAATCCTTTTCTCAACTCCCACCACTTGCTAAAATTTCTCTGGTAAAATTAAACACTCAAAGTTACACAATTTGACAGCAGTATTCCCAATTCCCCTTATGGTACTGTTGAAAGAGTATCATGTTTGGAGACATGGGGCCTGAGTTTCAATCCTGACTCTTGCCATTCACTGCCCTTTTAACTATGACAAATCACTTTGCCCCCTTGAGCCATTGTTTCCTCAGCTATAAATCAAGAGTTTTGGACTTGATCACTTGACTTTTGATATTGCTTCTCAGTCCTAGATCTATGATCTGAAAGCTCTTCCCCAAGTTAGTAAGGGGGAGCACCTAAGTAGAAACTAGGAGACGTGGACTCATTCTATTTTAAACTCTGACACTGTCTCCATTGTGTAGCAAGTTACTTCATTTTACTTGGGTCTGTTTTCCCATCCATAAAATGGGGATTATAATAGCTGACTTACCCACCTCACAAAATTGTTGGGAAGGATAAAATGAGATAATCTACATGAAAGTCCTTTGAAAATTATAAAAGTGCTATATGAATGCAAATTATTAAGGTATTATTAACTGAAAAATTGACTCCGTTTTTTCGTAATTCCCTCATTTAAATTGTCAGATCAAATAGCTTTGGTTTAACAGTAGCTTTTGCTACTGGCACTTTTTTTTTCTTCTTCAATATGCCACAGGAAGAAAAGAGAATGAAATTTCTTAGATGATATAATTTTTATATTCATTTTGTATTATTCCAGTTACCGAGATAATTCTGTTTTAAGAGTTTTCACATTTGACCACATGCCAATGTATGTTCACACACATGCAATTTTCTTATCTCCAAATTCTCCTTTATTTATTATTTCCTACTTTCCTTATATCCTCAATATTTTATTGGCTTTACACTTTTTACTCCATACTTTTCCCATCTTGAAGTCTCACCATGTGCCAGATCTCCTTACCAAAGCCCTGGAATCCGCTCCATCTCTGGAATCCACACTTTGAAAATGCTCTTTGTCCCTCCAGCAAGGGATGCTTTGGCGAACTGATGGACTGAAATCTTCACAATAGGTGACAAAATCCATATCACTTCCTGAAGTGAACCTATTGCCCTGGACCTATTCTCTGACTATCTCTACCCTACAAGAACTGGATTAAAATCCAGTTTCTCCACATGTCTGATAGATGAGCTTTTAGTCTTTTCTCATATTCATTTAGGACATTAATTTTCTATCTATGTGTGTTTTTCTATCAATAACATAACAGACTCATCGAAATATTAAATTGTAAATACTATAGAATATTGGAACTAGAAAGGATTTATACAAAAAGCAAACTGAGACTTGGAGATAGGTTACTCAAGGTCAGAAGGGTAATAAATTGCGATATGAGAACATAAATTTAGGTCTTCTGGTTTTCCGACTCTATGTCTCACGATCTTTCCTTTAGACAACAGTGCTTCTTTAATCTGCTCATCCTTACTAAACAACTCCAGCTTTAAACATTCCTCATGGGTAGCTCTTTTCCATCATTAATTATCTCATTGTTCTTTTTTGGAATTTTTCCAGTTTCTGCACTTAAAAAAAAACCTAGAGACTAAATCTCATGCATACACACTAGACTATAACAATTCCAACTAATTATTCTTTTTTTTTATCCTGAGACAAATTTCACTTATATAAAAATGTGAAACAATTTTGGCCTCAAGATTGGATGGAAAAGGTTTCTGAAGCTCTTTGAGTCCCTGAATTTTCTATTAAGACTATTGGTAGAAAAGCTAATTTCTGGTGGCAGTCATTTTATGATGTGACAGTCATCCACTAACTGACCTGAAGCTACAAGCTTGTTTTTTGGAGACCTTAAGCACCATTACCTGCCTCCTAAAAATAAAAGCATCCATTTAACAATTTACTAAACCATCCAGTTCCTCTACAAATGACTTTCTTTTTCATAAGTGCAAGGTGCTTTTTGCCAGCAGGAATGTAAAATTTCATAACAAATGTGGGAAAATTAACCATTGAGCAGGGGAATCTGTCAAAACATTTCAAGATACTCCACTTAGCTACAAAACACTTCCAGAAGATGAAGAAGCATGATTTCTGCTGTAAAGTTCCCAAATTTGCAGAGTAGCCTGGGTTCTCTTATGGCTCATTGCATGTGTCCAGAGAATTACAACTGCAAAATCCTGAAGGAAGTTTAGCTGTGTCTTTAACTAGGTAGGGTTATCTTCAAGAAATTTTGTAAGATCAATATGTATCTGTGCCTAGTGACTCTCTTCAAGCATTTAACCTCCTGCCTAATACACATGAAAAAAAGGAATTGTAGAGGGTAAGCAAAGATAGCTATATACATATATAGATGCATGCATACACACATATATGCAAGCATATATATGTATACATAAACATCTATGTATACTTACATAAATACTTGTATGAACAGCTACAAAGTAAAGTGAGAACAATCGGAACAATTTTTATAGCAACAACAGCACCTTAAAAATGAACAACTCTGAAAGATTTTGAAAACTCTCATTAATAAAATGGCCTAACATAATTCCAGAAGAATTCAAAGAATTCCAGAAGAAGGATAAAGAATGCTATTTACTTCCTAACAGAAAGATATTGGACTATAAATGAGGAATAAATTATCCATTTTTAGACATTCCCAATGTAGGAATTTGTCTTGATTCATGATGCATATTTGTTACAAGGGTTTTGTTTTGTCTTTCCTTTTGTTCTAAAGGGACTAGGGAGAAAGAGAATAAAATTAAATGCTTGATATTTTAAAATAATTCAGCTGAGAAAAGAAAAATAATATTGGACATATTAAATTTTTAAAATATTTTTTTGCCATCCTTAATAAAATGGAAAGCTCCTTGAGGACAGAGACTTATTTTTGCCTCACTGCAGCATCTAGCTCACTTCCCTTTCTTTACATAGTAAGCAATGAATAAGAACTTGTTGAAAAAAGTTGAATTACCAGCTTCAAAGGCAGCTTTTTATCCACTAACCCTGCTTCCTCTTTGACTTAGTATAAAAGGATTTCTGAATGCATATTCCCGGCTATGTGTATAAATGCAGTGCAAAGACAAAAAGAGAGAGACACACCCAGAGAGACTGTTACTGATTTGGGGTGAGGAAAGAAACAAGCATTAGGTGGCATAGTGGATAGAATACTAAGCCTAGAGTCAAGGTGATGAGTATCTGGGTTTAAATCTGGCCTCAGATACTTACTAGCTGTGTGACCCTGGGAAAGTCATTCAACTTTTTTTGCCTCATCTGTAAAACTAGCTGGGGATGTAAATGGCAAACCTCTCCACTTTCAATCCCAAGAAAACCCCAGATGTGTTCACAAAGAGTCAGACATGACTTAAAATGACTGAACAACAACAAATTAGTTGCACAGAACCAAGTACTAGGCTAAATGCTTTACAAATAAATCCATTTTATCATCACAGTCATGGCAGACATGCTATTATTATTTCCATTTTCCAAATGGAGAACTCAGGCATACAGTGGTTAAATACTCAGAGTCACATAGCTAGAAATTATCTGAGGCCGCATTTAAACTCAGGTCTTCCTGACTCAAGGCTGAGAGCTCTCCCACTAGATACCTCTATGAGAAGACCTGGGTTTGAATCTTAGCTCTGCAACTTATTCCTTCCAAGAACTTGAGCAAGTTGCTTTAATCACTTGCCTTCGTCTTCAGTTCTCTCAACTGTAAAATAATTGGGTTGGAACTAGATAACCTCTAAAGTCCCATCAAGATTTGTACTTATAATTTTTAAAATTTCCTTTGTTTCTCTTCCCCCTATATCTCATATTTACTCAGATGTCCAAAAAACAAAAACAAAACAGCTTTCTCATTCTCTTAGCACTGATTTGATCTTACTTGGATATTTACATTTTCTCTGGAGCTCACAAAACAAAATGTGATTTTTACCATGGGGAATGTATTCACATCCAATCTGAAGAGGCCTAATTTCCTTTCTGACTAGTTGCTTCCTTCCGTTTCTCTTCCTTTCACTTGCACTATAACAGTCTTCATTTCAATTCTATAACATAGGGGATTATAGATTTAAAGCTAGAAGGGACATGAGGAGTAATTTCAACCATCATCTTTATTTTAAAGATGAAGAAACTGAAGCCCACAGGTTAATTGATTTGCCTAATGTAAATGAAGCCATAGGGAGTAGGTGGCAGGATAAGAATCCGAACACCAAGATCATCAAACTCCACATCTTTTTCCAGCATACCATAATGTCACTCTTCAAATAAATGACTGATCTTCACGCATTCAGTAACTTCTCTGCTTAGTGGCAGTGATGAAAAAAAATATCTTAAACACTTAAGATCTGATCACATACTATCTGGTGATATGTTAAAAAATGGCATTAGACATATAATCAAAGACTTGAATAACCAGACAAGGTAGTAGGTTAGTGTTCCAGGGAAAGTGAGTGATGTACATCACTATTTTGTTACTCATATCAACAAAATACTGAAAGGCTCAGAGAAGGGTTTTTAGCAAATCGGATGGATATCCTTCAATGAATATGAAGAAAGATATGAAAAAGAATTGCATAGCATGTGATGGTATGGAGGATGTGTCCTCATTGATGAGATAAGAAATTCAACAAAGCATCCAAGGAAAAAATTTGCAGTGCCGGGGAATCGTATATACCATCTTTCATCTGGAACATTATGATTTATAGTCTAGTTAGTAATTTTTTGAGCAAAAAATGTTGGATGAGTAAAACTTTTTTTAAAGCAATTGGGGTTAAGTAACTTGCTCAAGGTTACACAGCTAGTCATTATTTATGTGTGGGTGCTCATTTTCTGAGGCCAGATTTGATCCTGGGTCATCCAAACTCCGAGGCCAGCGCTCTTACTCACTGTGCCACCTAGCCGCCCCGAGTAAAACTTTTTTAGGAAGTATACTTAATAGATAGATATGGAGTATACTCATAGATAAAATTATATACACTTATATACATATACATAATACATAGCACCCATATAGTGTATACATGTATGTGTATATACATACATACATGCAGGCATGCATACATATGTACATACAGGTCTGGACCAAAGAAATAAGCAAATATACGTGTATCTATTTTATCTCTATGTGTATGTCCATGATATATACATATATTATATCCATCAATATATATACACATACACACAGGTATGTGCCAAGTAGACATATTTGGTCTGGACCTGTGTTTTTCCCAGTGATGATGAGGCCTGAAATTTCAGTTTAAAGTCTTAGGATGTCACCTAGGGTCATATCAAGGCCAAATTACCTGCCCATGGTAACACAGCTAGCAAATGTCAGAGGCAGAGTTTGAACTCAGGTTTTCTTGATTTGAATTAAAGACTAGCCTTTAGGCTGAGCTCCCATACTTATAAAATTAAAAAAAAATCTTGTAAAATAAAAAATAAGCAGATCCTACAGACAGAGGTCAAGAGGGAACCACAAGGAGAATGGCTTGAATAGGTCATGCTAAGGGAAAGCAAGGCAGCATTTGTGTGATAAGAATTGCTATAAGCAGTATACCAGATTGTATAGCAGTAACTCTGTGAATCATCACACACTGAACTTTTTTCATGGTAATACCCTGATTTTAGGAAGTTCACATCAGTTCTAGAATTTTTAGATGAACAATAAAGAAAATACACACTAAAGAACAAATAAAACTAGATATCTGAAAAGATCTCAGAATCTTTCTAGTTGTATTACCCTAGTAAAGAACGTCAAATTTTAACAAAACAATTAAAACTTATAATGCAGGGTCAAACCAATAATGGACATATACTTCCATAGGTACAAGTTATAATAATTATAAATGTTAAATGGTGTTTTACTATCTTATTTCCAGTTTCTGGAGTTGTTATTCTGGTGTGTGTGTGTGTGTGTGTGTGTGTGTGTGTGTGTGTGTGTGTGTGTGTGTGTGAGATGCCAGTAAATTTTGCTTGGATCTTTTCAACAATTGACTAGGTCTGAACATGCACAATGCCAATATATTGGTCAATCTGTGTCTTACTTTTTTCATAGACAATTGGAATACTGAGGTCTAGCAGTTCAGAAAGAAACAGAAAACTAATCCCCATTTAGCCTCTGTCTGCCTTAGTTTCCTCACCAGCAAAATAATAATAATAATAATAATAATAATAATACCTACTTCCCAGAGTTGTTGTGAGGATAAAACAATATATTTATAAAATAATTTGCAAATCTTAAAGTGTTATATAAATGCTTATTATTTTTATTATTATTATCATTAGAGATTCTGTGTCTATATCTATCTGTGTGTTTTGTATGCGCTTTGCTTTCCAAAGAATAATGCATCTGCTTGTAAAACAAACGTTGTTCTGACTTCCTAAAGAGATCTTGCAGCCTTTTGAATGTTTCTGTTGTTATGGCAAGTGAAGCTCTGAGAGTGACATGAAAAGATAACATGGAAACATGAAGGGAAGACCTAAAGCTAGTTGTTATGGAAACTGGGATCTCCGAAGAATGAAGGGTTAGCGCTCCCTCCCCCTCAGTACCCCAAACCTCTATCTCCCAGGGTAGAGCAACAGTTGTATTTCATCAAGGAGATTCATTCCTCAGGGGTCATTTTTGCTCTTCTGTGGCATTTCTGATCCCTTACAAGCCTCTTGTACTCTGAGGAATCCCAAGATGGTGACCTTGTTATTTGATTCTCTGACACTTTATCTTTTGATTTACTAATCATGGAGATGCTTAGTGTGGGTGATAGGAAGTTTAGCCTTTTATATTCTAGGCAATGGGGCATTAGGTCACATATTAACAATGGATATCACACCTTTGATGGAGATAGGCCAACATTCAGAGAAAACGATGTGGCACTTCTGCACAGTGGAGTTGGTCAGTTGGACTTTCATTTATTTTCCTGATAATGAGCTCTCTCATTCTCATCCTCACCCTTGCTGATATTTTTTCCCCTCACCACTTTCTCTCTCTTTTGAATTTTGTTCTAATTTCACACTTTACTCTCTGAATTTTTAAATTCTGCCTCCTCCTTGCAAGGCATCCTGGTGTTGGATCAGGATTGGCTGAACAGTAAGTCTGGCTGATAGCTATACAAATATAAGATTACTGGTCTGAGTCAAGGGGCTCAATAACAGCAAGGTAATAAAATCTTCAGTCAGAGATTCTGAACCCAAATCTTTCCTCTGATACAACTTGTGTGACCTTGGGTAAGTCACTCGATTCCCCAGGGTTTCATTTCCTCAACATTTCCCTCAAAGGGACTGGATTAGATGGATTCAGTCCAGATTTCTGGCTATGATTTTATGATCCTTTTTTCTAATAATTTATCACATAATGATTTGCCCAAGTTCCTTGAAGACAGGAATCATTTTCTTTTTATGTATACCTGGCATAATATTAGATGTATAGTTGGGGCATAATGAATGTTTATAGAATTGAATTGAAAGGAATTTCATTGAAACTATGTATTTCTCTCACACTGCCTTATATAATTTTGACTCCTTGAGAGTAGGAATCACATTTTATTTCATCCCTATAGTCACAGTACTTAGTGCAGTCATTTAAGTAATATTTGCTGAAAGGAAAGAAGCCTGGTATAAATGAAAAAAAAACTTGAATTTGGGGTTTTAAATATGGGTTCAGGTTCCAGATCTGCCATTTAGTACTTTTGTGACCTTGGGCTGGAGTCTTCATGTCCTGAATCATTTTTATCCTCTGTCAATGACAGCTAAATGGATTAGATTTAACTAGGAGTCCATTGACCTCTAGAGGTAGGGGTGAGAGGAGGACAGAATCTGGGGGCAGATTTCAGGGCATCTGTGAACTTTAATGGGGAAAAATTACATTTTAAAATTTTCTACTAATTTCTAAGTGAAATTTAGTTTTTCTTTCAGTTACTGTATTTTACTGCATAATTATTGCAGATTTTATGACAGATTCTTTTGCAAAAAAGTGGGGTGTGACTATTATGTGAAGCTTTAAAAGAGTTGTGCCAGTATTACTTAAAAGTCATTTGTTACTAAACTGTATTTGTGGCAGAGAAACTGTACAGTTTAGCTAAGTGCAGGAAGATGCAAGTCTTTCCATATCATGTGATTTACTCATGGCTGTTTCACCTGCCCTCCAGCTCCATCCTCTTGCCTTTACTTTTCATGGGTTAAGTGACAATACTATTAGTACTGCAGGGCTCTAAACCAACCACGCAAGTTGGCTTTTGGAAATACACTGACAATGCACATGTGCTGAGAATTCTAGACTGGGGATCACACTGTATGTTTGTATGCCGCTGCTCTATTTACCTTTTAAGTGGCAGGGCCTGAGGAACAGAATTAGAAAATGTGATTATATGAGGAAAGTTTATAGACAAAATTTTGGACAAAAAAAACAGTGCAACAATTATGTGGTGAAATATAGTACTCAATAATGTTATTCTGGTGAGTCCCTGAGCTTCACTGGTCTGCCAAAGGGTTTGTGATACACAAATGGTTAAGAATAACCTCTGTACCAGCTCTTCTCTAAGGTCTTCTCTAGCTCTGTATCATATAAAACTATAGCACATGTGAAGATGAACCAGAAGGAGTCTCTAACAATTAGTCTAGGTAATAGTGGCAGGGAAAGGAGGTTGAGTCTTAGTCTGAGAGTTTGAAGCTGTGTCCTGAGAATTCACAGGGTAGAATCAGAGAGGTGTAATACAATAAAGCTCCCTGGAGTCATGTCTCCTACCTGATGTCTCTGAGACCAGCTTCTCTGAGGGCTTCTGAAGGGTGTCTAGGGCTTAAAAAAAAGCAAAACAAAATTCTTTAGGTTTCTGGATTCATCTTTGCTCTTCATTGCCAAGCATTCAGAAATTAAAAAACCCTTGTTGATCTCTACCTGACAATTTCTCTGACTTTTCCCCATATACATGGAAGAAATCAGAGGAGGATCCTAAATCCTAGAAAGTTTGGAATCTTGACCCTAACCTGCTGCTCAATATCACTGTCCTGTTTTGCAGACTGAATGAAGGTCTTTGTCACAAGACCCCAACACATGACTTTCCACATTAGAGGGAAGGCTTCCCAACTGCTTTAAAGCATAGTGCCGCCACAAAGAGTCTTGATTGGACACTGACTTGTTTTTCACATTTCCAAAAGGTGATGTAAGTAGGCTCTTGTTCTTGGCATCACTGGAATCTAGCATCACTTGGAGAGCACCTTCTTAGTATTCCACATCTGATCAGGGCCCTCATTGTTGTGCTAGGACTTTAGGGTCTGGTTCTAACTCTTCCTTTAATGGGATGTAGGAAGCCAAAAGATGAGAGTAATGGATCTCTTCTCAATGAGGGAACATGTGGGAAAATTAGCACTCCTCCCAATCCATTGCCAATGCTTTGCTAAATTCAATGAGAAAAACTGGAAATGTACGTAGTAAATGTCAGAGGTTAGACTTGCACTCGGGTTCTCTAATTTCAAGACTCACTTTATCACACTTCCTCTAAATACTCTGAAAACATTAAAATATTTTGTAACATATGCACATATTTATATATGTGTATATATATGCATATATATCCATTAATTTAACATTCATTAAATAGTTCTTTTATCTAAAATCCATGAAAAAAATAGCCTCTTGCCTTTCTGAGAAATGACTTGCTCTACTTCTCTGCTAAGGATTCAAGAAAGCTCATTGAATCAAATCTATCTTTGATTCATTTCAGTATACTTTTTTTAAGCCAATAAATCAAATGGGCAATCAATAAATATTAGATTATGACACATAAAATATAGGCCAGAAATAAAGCTTGTAAGAGAAATATTTTAATTCAACATGACTAGAATTGATTTGATTTTTATTGCATTAGAATAGAATTCAGAAGATTTGGGTGTGAGTGCTGGTTTTACCATTTACTAGTTGTCTGACCTTGGCCAAATCACTTGTTTTAACCTCAGTTTGTTCCTTTGTCAAATGGGCATAACACTTGCTCTTTGTGCCTCATAAGATAATTATGAAAAACAAATGAGATGTAGTTTATGTGTGTGCCTTATAACCACTGAACATATTTACATATTTAGTATTATTCTCATGATTGTTGAACATGATGGATAATAGTCATGATAGGGTTAAATCCAAATAAAATCATATCCCCCAATCCAGGTCCCCAATCTCCTAATGATGGAATTTAAAAAATGTGTGAGGGAGGAAATGACAAGACAATAAGAACCACTTGATAATATCAGCCTCTGCCAAAGGCATCTGGGCTGGCAAGGCATTTAGAGCATTTTAGAGAGGAAGAAAAGAAAGAACTTCTATTTCAGTCTTAACTCCAAGTAAGTGGGTGACTTCTGAATGGCAGCCATATCTACATTCAAATACAATAGTGCCAACTGAAGAAGTAAGATAACAACACAGTGTTATAAACACACTGATCTGTAGTGAGAGGTCCTGAGTTCAAACTTTACTTCTGATGTCTACAAGCTGTACAGACACTGCACTGGATAACCTTCCTAGTCTGAGTTTCCTCATCTGCAAAATAAGACTGTTAGCGCACACTGATTCTGATGTCCCTTTCAACTCTCCATCCATGATAGAAGACCTGTGACCTATACTCACTGAGCTTATGGACTACAATGGGACAAGAGGAATGGTGAAAGAAGAAAATCAAATGGAATTGTAATATCATACACTGAAAAATGTACACTTGAATTTAATTTTTAAAAATCCCTTTCTATTGGGACTATTTTCTTTTTTTTTAATTAATTAATTAATTAATTTAATATTGGCATGTGGTTTTCTTCTTTTTTTAAATTAATTTATTAGTTTAGTTTCAGTTAACAAGATTCAATTCCATAGTTCCTTGAATTTCAAATTTCCTTTACCTCCCTCCCCCCACCCCCATGACAGCATATAGTCCAGTAAAGTATCTGCAAATATATTCATATTAGACATTAGTACAATTACAAAGGTGTAGTGTACTAGGTGGGATGAAAAATGGTAAAGAAGAAATAAAACCAAACAATGAAAAGAAAAAGATCAATTAGTTTGCTTCCATCAGGATTCAGGCTCTTTCTAGTTATATCTCTGGATGTCACATTTCTCTCCTTCGTGAGTCTTTCGGGATTGATTTATATCACTGCATTGCTGAAAAGAGTCCAGTCTGTCATAGTTGGTCATCACACATATGATGTGTCTGTGATTGTATACAAATTTCTTCTGATTCTACTCTTCTCACTCAGCATCAGTTTGTATAAGCCTCTCCAGGTAAATATGAAATCTGTCTCCTCCTCATTTCTTATAGCACAATAATATTCCATTACATTCATATACCACAGCTTGTTTAGACATTCCCCAATTGATGGGCACCCCTTTAGTTTCCAATTCTTTGCAACCATGAAAAGAGCTACTATAAATATTTTTGTACATTTGGGTCTTCCTCCCACTTCTATGATCTCTTTGGGATATAACCCTAGAAGTGGTATTGTTGGGTCAAAGGATATGAAATTATTTATAGCCCTTTGGGCATAATTCTAGATTGCTCTCCAGAATGGTTGGATAAGTTCACAACTCCACAAGCAATGCATTAGTGTTCCAATTTGCCCACATCCTCTCCAGCATTTGTCATTTTCTTGTTTTGTCATCTTAGCCAATCTGACTGGAGAGATGTGGTATCTCAGAGTTGTTTTGATTTGCATTTCTCTAATCAATAGTGATTTAGAACATTTCTTCATATGCTTATAGATATCTTTGATTTCTTTCTCTGAAAACTGCCTGTTCATATCCTTTGACCATTTATCAATTGGGGAATGACTTGTATTCTTATAGATTTGACTCAATTCTCTGTATATTTTAGAAATGAGTCCTTTATCAGAGACATAGGTTGTAAAATTCTTTCCCAATTTCCCACCTCCCTCTTGATCTTGGTTATATTGGCTTTGTTTGTACAGGGGACTATTTTCTAAAAGTCAGTTTACTTCAGGGAACAGAATGGTGCATTTGGAATCTGAAGATTTTGGTTTAAATACTGACTATTTCCCTTATTACTAGTGGGACCTTGTCTAAATCACATTAGCTCTCTGGGCCTCAGTTTCCTTATTTGTAAAATATCCCATGAGACAACTTCCAGAGTAAAATCTATGACCCTGTATTTCCCCCTCCTCAGTCAGTCAATGATATTTATTAAGCACCTACTGTTTGCAAGGCCTTGTGCTAAGAACTAAAGACACAAAGAAAGGCAAAAGACAGGATCTGCTCTCAAGGATCTGAAATCTATTAGAGAAATAAAGCTATCCCTCTACCTATAGCTATACAACTACAAATCTGCACAGATATCTATCTATGTTTCTATAGAGACATATCTATATAGATAAATAGGGAAATATATCTACCTATCTGTCTGTCTGTCTGTCTGTCTATTTTATATAGATCTAGGTAGATAGATAGGTGGATGTATAGACCTGTTTCTCTATCCATCTTTCTAATCTATTTATAACTATAGCCACATGCACGCATACATTTGTATTTCAACAAATGAGTATGAATGCATGGGAAATAGCCAGTACTTTAGTATTTCATTGTGAAGCCAACCTTGAGAAATTTGGTTTATGTATGGGGAAGGGGAATAAGAGAAGAGATCATGTGAAACATCTACTGACTTCTTTCCTGTAACCTCTTTTTGAGCATAGTTTTTTCTTGCCTTGGTTGTGAAATCCACAGCTCAAAAGAAGTACAAGTCTGGAGGACATTCATGATTGAATTGGAAGAAAAGAGAAAAGGAAAAAAATAGAGCATCTGTTGAGTAACCACATACCCTTGACAGCAAGTTCTGTCTTTTAATCTGTGTGTTATAAATTATAGCAGATCATGAGATACCTGTGGATGGACACTTAATAAGCACTTTTAAGAGAGCTAAATCCTACTATCCTTGGGGATTCAAATAAAAAAAAATAGACTAAAGGACCATGGCTTTTGTCTAAACAAGTGGAAAGAACATTTTGCATTCTTAATGCAGGATAGAAACCTGTTTGAATAGTATACGTAAATTAGCTGCCAACCCAGTAGAACATTGTTTTTCTATTATAGGTCAGGCTTTAGTGTTAGGCTTTAGTGTTAGGCAAGTAGGCTGTTGGACTCAGTCCAAGGGAAGGTTGGGAGTTACTGAGAAATGGAAAGCCCTTGTCATCTGGCTTCTATCTCAGTCGCTCAGCAGGGACTTTGGGAACAACATTACTGTCACACAGGTCAGATGCCCCTCAGCTGGAAGTGCTTTCTCTCTCATCTGATCTCCTTGCAATTTTTGCTCATCTTCTGTACTTATAAGCTAATTTATATAATATTTATCTTTTTATTGATTTATCTATATTATAAATCTATATTAGATATCTTTATCTCACTGATTTGTCAGCTAAACAAGGGCAGAGACCCTGTTTTACATTGTGTGACACCCTTCCTGGTGACTAATGCAGTGTTTGATTTCTTTATTAGTTGGAAGGGAAAAATGTCTTAACAGTGGAGGAAAAGGAAAAAAATAGGCATGGATTTACAGAATCTGGGGTCAAACCCTGTCTCTGATATTTACTACCCATGGGACTTTCAGCAAGACATTTACCCTTTCTGGGTCTCAGTTTCCTCATCTGTAAAATTACTATAAAATTGAACCACATGATCTATAATGGTCCCTTCAAGCACCAGCTAGGATCCTTCAATCATATAACCTGAGTCTGAATTCAGTTTTGCCACCAACAACTTGTGTGACCTTGGGCAAGACATTCATCATTGTGAGTATCAATTTTCTCATTTCTAAAATAAGAGTTTTGACCAAATGATTTTTAAGGTCCTTTCCCAGTGGTTTATATATTCACACAGTATATCAATTAGTTATACAAAATCCTTATTCCTCAGCTAGCAGTTTGGGGACTATAATTACAGTTAACTTTTATATAATGCTTTAAGATCTGCAAAGTACTTTACCAATATTACCTCATTTTGTCCTCATAACGACTCTGAAATGCATGTGCTATTATTGTCCCCACTTTACAGATGAAGAAACAGAGGTTGAAGGAGGTTAAGGGGCTGGTCCAGTCATATAGCTACTAAGTATCTGAGACCCCATTTGAACTTGTCTTTGGACCAACACCGAATCCATTGTGCTACCAAATCGACTCAACTCAAACCTGAAGTCACAGTGGGTTGAAGATTTAGAATGCTTGCAGTTTTGTTTTGTTTGAATTTGTGGATTTTCAATCTTCTGTTTTGCTAATTTATTTATTTAATCTACCAATAATAAACATTATTAGTGTTTATATTGATCATTATCAAGGTTTATATTGATCATTATCAATGGTTATACTGTTGTAGTGCAAACTCTAAACCATGCCTTTGGACAATGCTTTACAACTAGTTATTCCAAACTAACCTAGTTTATGTTAAACAGGGGGAAGGATTAAGGAAAGCAAAGAAAAAAGATGAGAAGTAGAAGAATTTCAAGTGAAAGGACAGAAGGCTGAGGAAGCTTAGAAACCACAGAAGAGCAAAGGGGTAAGAAATACTAGAAGTTTTCATATTAAATGACATGTAAATTATATGCAAAACTTCATGAAAATTCAAATTATTGTATTTGAATCGACAACTTGATCACCTTTTGGAAAAGGATTATACCACTGATTCTAGACTAACTTCTTTTTTTTTTTAATTAATTTATTAGTTTAGTTTCAGTTAACAAGATTCAATTCCATAGTTCCTTGATTTTCAAATTTCCTTTACTTCCCTCCCCCCTCCCCTCATGACAGCATATAGTACAGTATAGGGCCTGCAAATGCATTCATATTAAACATTATTCTAATTACAAAGGCATATTGTACTAGGTGGGATGAAAGATGGTAAGGAAGAAGTAAAACCAAACAATGAGAAGAACAAGATCATTTAGTTTGCTTCCATCAGGATTCAGGCTCAGTTCTTTCTAGTTATATCTCTGGATGGCGCATTTCTCACTTTCTTGAGTCATTCGGGATTAACTTATATCACTGCATTGCTGAAAAGAGTCCAGTCTGTCATAGTTGGTCGTCACAGATATGGTATGTCTGTGATTGTATACAAATTTCTTCTGATTCTACTCTTCTCGCTCAGCATCAGTTTGTATAAGTCTCTCCAGGTAATTATGAAGTCCGTCACCTCCTCGTTTCTTATAGCACAATAAAATTCCATTACATTCATATACCACAACTTGTTTAGCCATTCCCCAATTGATGGGCACCCCTTTAGTTTCCAATTCTTTGCAACCACAAAAAGGGCTGCTAAAAATATTTTTGTACATATGGGTCTTCCTCCCACTTCTATGATCTCTTTGGGATATAACCCTAGAAGTGGTATGGTTGGGTCAAAGGGTATGAAATTATTTATAATCCTTTGGGCATAATTCCAGATTGCTCTCCAGAATGGTTGGATGAGTTCACAACTCCACCAGCAATGTATTAGTGTTCCAATTTGTCCACATCCTCTCCAGCATTTGTCACTTTCTTGTTTTGTCATCTTAGCCAATCTGACTGGAGAGATGTGGTATCTCAGAGTTGTTTTGATTTGCATTTCTCTAATTAATAGTGATTTAGAGCATTTCTTCATATGCTTATAGATGTCTTTAATTTCTTTCTCTGAAAACTTCCTATTCATATCCTTTGACCATTTCTCAATTGGGGAATGACTTGTATTCATATAGATTTGGCTCAATTCTCTATAAATTTTAGAAATGAGTCCTTTATCAGAGACACAAGTTGTAAAAATTCTTTCCCAATTTCCCACCTCCCTCTTGATCTTGGTTACATTGGCTTTGTTTGTGCAGAAGCTTTTCAATTTAATGTAATCAAAATTATCCATTTTGCATTTTATAATGCTCTCTAATTCTTGTTTGGTCCTAAAATCTTCCCCTCTCCACAGATCTGTCAGGTAAACTATTCCTTGCTTTCCCAAATTGCTTACAGTATCATCCTTTACACCTAGATCATGCACCCATTTAGACTTGATTTTGGTATATGGTGTTAGATAGTGATCTATGCCCAGTTTCTGCCATACTGTATTCCAGTTTTCCCAGCAGTTTTTGTCAAATAGTGCATTCTTATCCCCAAAACTGGGGTCTTTGGGTTGACTAACTTCTTAATATGCATTGAAAGATAATGGGAGGAGTGGAGGATGGGGGAACGTGAATGAAGGTTTATTAGAAGATAGGTTGTTTAGCTAGCTGGAAGGGATTTGATTCAATTCCATTTCAACAAACATGTATTATATTATCATATATTAACTGTTGTGTATTAATAATGCCTGGCATATAATGTGTGCTTGCTGGCTTGACTTGATTAGCACCTACTATGTGCCAGTCATTATTAAGTTGTGAGTTGGGGATAAAAAAAAAACAAAACAAAACTGAAATAGTCCCTGCCCTCAATAAGCTTTCATTCTACTGCTGTGTTTGAGATCTAGAGTCTAATCCTTCCTCATTTTAAGAATGAAGAAGCCAAGGGCCAAAGAGATTAAAGAACAAGTCTAAGTTTATCCTCGGCATGATATGTAGAAATGGGATTTGAATGCATAACCTCATATTCCAACTGCAATACTGTTTTCACCAAAGATTGCTTTAAAAATCAAATTCAGGGGCGGCTAGGTGGCGCAGTAAGTAAGAGCGCCAGCCTCGGAATTGGGATAACCCGAGATCAGATCCGGCCTCAGAAAATGAGCACCCACACATAAATAATGACTGGCCGTCTAACCTTGAACAAGTTACTTAACCCCAATTGCTTTAAAAAAAAAATCAAATTCAATGCTCATTTCATTGACAAATGCAGGTATTTTTTTTCCTCTGTTGTAGTATAGCAGGGTAGTTGTATTCTACCCACACCCACAGTCACCCCCTCTCCTGGGTAGTGAAGGATTTTATAACTGGCAGAGAGTGTTATCAAACGTTTTCATCTTCTTCTGAAGCATTCAGTATTAACTGCCGGTAAAAGCAGAATCCCAGGCTAGATGGGCCATTGGCTTGTTCTGGTAGGAAAGTCCTTGGGTTTTAATGTTCATAGACTATTTTAGATGGAAGTAGGGGGGGAAATCCATCTGAAGCAAACTTTATTATTGTGAGTAGCACTTAACTGATTAATCCAGTGTGTTGAATTTAGCATTTCATTTTCCAATGTAATTTAATTGCTAAAACATAAAACGTCTCAGCCCTGTAGGGGCACTGGAGTGCAAGCTTCCAGGTCACAGGCACATGCTTAGAACCTGTAATGTGCAAAAAGAATTTCTGAAAAGCTGCTTACCCAGCACTACCTTGAAGTCAGCTTCACAAATCGGGCTCAGAGGTTGATTCAGAGGTTGATTCAGAGTGACAGCCTTTATGCAGAAGCAGCCTATTTAGCTGTACTCAAGCTGCAACCTCACGACTCCAAAACAGCCAATCAATGCAGTGGAAGTAAGTCAGTGAAACTACCTGTTGTGATCAGTAGCTGGTTGACTGAATTTTGTATTATTCTGACTCCTTCTTAGGCTCCACCAGGAGATCTCTGGATTGTCACTACTTTTTTCTGCCTAATTCACATTCATGAGCTATTTTTGCTCTTTTATAGCAAGAGAATGGCAGAGGATCATAGCATCGTTCTTCTAGAAGTGGAAGAAATCTCAAAATCCATCTAGTTCAACCCTATCATTTGATAGATAAGGAAACTGAGACCCAATGATAAAGGTGACTTGTTCAAGATTGTTGAACAATTCAGTCGTGTCCAATTCTCTGTGACCCCGTTTGGGGGTTTTCTTGACAAAGATACTGCAGTGGTTTTCCATGTCCTTCTCCAGTTCATTTTTTACAGATGAGGAACTGAGGTAAAAAAAGGTTAAATGACTTCCCCAGGGTCACACTGCTAAATAAGTGTCTGAGGCCAGATTTGAACTCATGAAGATGACTTTTCCTGATTCCAAGCCTGGCATTCTATTCACTTGGTCCCCTAGTTGCTCCTGCTGAACAACACCTGGGTGGTAAAAGTCAGAGGCAGGATTCAAGTGTGTTGTGTTGTTAATGCTATGTTGCTAAATATGTCTAAACACCATTGGATTTTTCTAGGGTAGTACCATTGACAAATCAGAAAATAAATCCATTGTCAGACCTTTGTCCTGTTTGGGGTTTCATAAATACAATGAAAAGAAATATACTTATGGACTTCGATCCAGAGAGGAACTTCTAAATCTTCAACCAACCTTAACTTCAGGTTTGATTTGGGTCAATTTGGTAGCACAATGGATTGAGTGCTGGTCCAAAGACAAGTTCAAATGGGGCCTCAGATACTTAATAGCTGTATGACTGGACCAGCCCCTTAACCTCCTTCAACCTCTGTTTCTTCATCCATAAAATGGGGACAATGATAGCACATGCATTTCAGAGTTGCTATGAGGACAAAATGAAGTAATATTGGTAAAGTACTTTGCAGATCTTAAAGCATTATATAAAAGTTAACTGTAATTATAGCCCCCAAACTGCTAGCTGAGGAAGAAATAAGGATTTTGTATAATTAATTGAACTTAGAAGCCTTCAAATATAAATTCCTCATTTTACAGGAGAAGAACTGATGACTAGTGTGGTAAAATGATTTGCTTAGGATTACACAGGTAACTAGTTATTGGCAAAGCTGGGATTCAAATTCAAGTTCTATGGCTCCTTATCCAGTGATTTTTTTCACTAGAAACTGTGTGTGTGTGTGTTGCGCATGTGTGCAAATGCATATGTATAAATCATATATACATATACACACACACATATATATATATAATGTACACATGCAAATATATGTTTGTGTGTGTATATGTATACACACATAGAAAGAAAGAGCTAGACAGTGCAAGTGAAAAGTTAGGGGAATTGTGTGGGTGAAGGGGGGTGACTATCTAAATAATTCAAATTTAAAAAGAAATCAAATACAGAATCTAGAGTGCTTTAAGGTCACATTGAATAGGCCAGATAAGATCTTTATGATGGAAAAAACTCTCTAATTTCTTCATCTTACTTCATCTTGAATATCAGTGCCTTATAGGTGCTCAATAAATGTTTTTTTGACTTGACTTATAGAATTGAAGAGATCCAGCAAAATTGGCTGAAAAGTGAATTTCTGTTCATTGAATTGTGCTTTTCCACTGACTTCCATCATTAATTTGGCAATATATCATGTGGGGTGGGATGGCAAGGAAGAAAGTGGGATCTCTGAGAAGATCTGTGCAAATTCTGCTTTCTAGGAGTTGCAAGTTTTAATTTGTGATCCTGCATGACTGGAAGTGTAACCTTGACTGAAATGGGGAAAGAGGTGGGCTTTAATTCAATTCAACAAGTATCTATTAAGCACCTACTGTGTAGTGCGCTCTATCCAAATCATAATGGAGGCAAAGTAAAAAATGGAAACATTCCCTATGCAAGAGGAACAAAGATAGGAAGCTCCATTAGATCTAACCTCCATAACACTTAGTCTCATAGATTTAAAGCTGTAAGATTCCTCAAAGACTATTAATTAAGTCCATCATACAGAAGAAGAAACTGGGGTCCACATGCATTAAGCTACTTGCCCAAGATCACACAGGTAGAAAATATCTCATATATATATATATATTTTTTTGCTTTTCGGAGGACAATTGGGGCTAAGTGACTTGCCCAAGGTCACATGGCTAGTGTGTGTGTGTGTGTGTGTGTGTGTGTGTATGTGTGTGTGTTAAATGTCTGAGGCCAGATTCGAACTCAGGTCCTTCTGACTCTAGGGCCGGCTCTATTCACTATACCACTCAGGCAACCTGTCTCATATACTTCTAACTCTCCTCTGATAACAGTGACCACCTCACATAGGATCTTATCACATCACCCCTGGACTATGACAACATCTTCCTCTTTAGTCTGCCTACCTCTAGTTTCTTCTCCCCAGCCCAGTCCTATCCTCCATTCATCTGTCAAACTGATCTTCCTAAAGGTCCAGTCTGATCCTGCCATCCTACCCACACACCTAGAGACTCTTTATCACATCACTCAGAACAAATTATCTTTTGCCTTTCTTTGTATCCCATGTTTAGTAAAGTGCTTGGTACATAACAGATACATGCCATGTCTTGTAACTCCCTGGGAATTTGCACCTCCTTCTCAGGAATCCAGAGGCAGTCTTCTTTCTCCTATACTCATGTGCTCCAATCTAAATGGTCCCCCAACCTGAGAACTACATTTTTTATGAAATAAACTAGTGACCTTGATTCAGAAACTTTGAAATCCATATCAACTTTAATTAAAATTAGGGACCTAAATCATTATATTCTTTTTGAAAAGGTCATTTTTTTTGTTGTTTTTACATTTAAAATAGATTCTTTGAGCAAAAGAGGACCTTAGAGAATGATCTAGTCCAGACTACTTATTTTTGTTGTTATCATTGTAGTTGTTACAGAACAAGAAACCAAGGCAAAGAGAGGTTGACTGGACTCATTCAAGGTCAAAGATAATTAAAGTCATAGCTGGATCTAGAGTCTGCTCATTCCCAGTCTAGTGTTCATCCTTTAGAGTGTGCTGCTATATGCCATGCATCTCCCTGCCTCATGCCCAGTCATTCCCTCATCAAAGCCCACAAGCACTTTGAGAGACCAGGGGCACAGTGTGATTCTGCTCTAACATTCTCCTCAGCAAAAGAAACTAATTTGAACTCATTCCAGATCTTCTAAGTTCTAATTGACCCTGAAAGTAATCACTTGGCCTCTGTAGTCCCTTTTGATGGTAGCCATGGGGGAGATATGCAAATAGATGTATTTGCACAACATATACCATATTTTTGTTAATCCAAAGCTCCCTGTACTAACATTTGCATTAAAATCTATTTTATGGATTTGAATATTTAGGATGGTTCTGCTTTTGTGAGTGTGTGCTCCTGCTTCTGTGTGTGTGTGTTAGTTAAAAAAAAAAAAAACTTTCTGAACACAAACTGACAGCTTAGTATATTTGGTTTATAATCCAACTCCCATATGGCTCATGCTGTTTTAAAGGAGCTTGTACCAACCATCCTCAGACCACCAATCTGGCATTTTACTAGATAAGATATGCACTCTGAGTTTTGAATAAATTCTGATATTTGCCTAAGAATGCATTTGGCAGCATCTTTGGAAAATGTCATATTTCTGATATGGGTATAATATTCTGATCAGCATTAGAATATTCTCTCCAGCTCTCCGTGGGCCTATGTCTTGTTAAATCTCTCTCTCTCTCTCCCTCTCTCTCTCTCTATTTTGTTTGGTGTAGCTCCATGGCAATTCGCCGATAAGCCCATTAGGACAGGCATCATGTCCATGTTGATTAACCTCTTATTAAGTGCCTAATATGAGGCTTTGCATATCATGGATGCATCATAAATATTAGTTGATGTTGACACATCAGAATCTGCAGCATAGAGTGAGCTGTTTTCTTAATCTGAGCAAGGGTAAGGGGTAGCATTTGAATATATATATATATATATATATATATATATATACACATATACATATATATGTCACCTGATCACGGACTTGTAAATTGGACATTTTATTTCCAATAGGCAGATAAAAAACCCCAAAACTCTTCTCTCTACCTTCTACACTGTTCCCACAACAGAACTGTGTAACTATTTGATTTAAATAGTGACATTTCTTTTGCCTTTTCCTCATATCAAAACCTTCAAAGAGACTAGACAGGATTTAATTTGGGAGGTGGGAACATTGCCTGTAAATTTTCACATTTACTAGCTCACAACTTGAGATTCCAATTGTTCCGTGAGTGTAAATAAAGAAAGATAGGGGAACTGACCCTTTCAAACTGCTGCATGCATCATGTGCTGTAAACTTTTGATAAGTTCAGCTATACGATCCAATTAATTTTCCAATATTCAGGGGTAGACAAAGGTCCCACTAATTCACCATGGACTAATCTCTATTACATTTCATGCTCCTAAGTATTGACCTATGACAGTTATATTATGGGTAAAGGCTCTAGGTAATATTGCAGGTCCAGGTGTGACTGCATCATCATATAAATATATATCATATCATACATATAAAGCAGTTTTCTCTCCCTTTGGAAGAAGTTCATGGCAGTTAATAAAATGGAATAAGAAGAACTCAATGGACCCATCAATAGATTTGGATATTGCTGGGAATTTTTTTAGAGTCTGAGCTAACTCATTCTAGGCCTCCTCTGATACCTTAGCATAGTCTGGAGGCGACTGAGATATCAAAGGTAGCACCAATAGAGACTAAGCTCTAAGAGATTCTACAAGAACTGGAATGCTTTCAGTACTTTCCTTGTTACATAATGATCTCTTGTCTTGACTCCAACTTAGCTAAGTAGGGAAAGGCTAACAACCTTGTAAACTGGTTTTGAAATAATGGGAAATTTAGTCATGGCAACTCATGAATGATTTTTTTTTATATCCCTTCTGTAAATGGTACCCTTCTCCCTGGTGTCTAGGTAGGTTAGAGTGAGAGAAAAGAAGATTAAGAAATCCATTCATTTGACTATATATAAACATGAACTTAATGGCAGATACTCTGAATACAAATTCCCCCCCTCCCCCAATGACCAGTAAATTGACAAACTACTTTTGGAAAATAATTGAATCACAACCAATACTGGCCTTTTCATAATAAATGGAACCTGAAGACAGAAGGAAGTTAAAACTCAATTGAATGGCTTCACAGGTTCTCCATGGAGAGACAAAGAGTGTTAGAAGGATTAGTTTAATCATATTCTCAAAGTCAAGAAAATATATGCTTTTATGTCCAATATGCATAAACAGAAAGACATCTGAGAAGGTGGTTATGGTTTATGCAAAAATTAATACATGCATCAGGGGTTGAAAAGGTTGAAAATTCTATGAAGAATTGGATGAGATCCTCTGAACCAAGTCAATATGTGCCTTGATGCTTGGCAACTTCAATTTAAAGGTAGATAAAGAGAAAAAAGCAAAACATATGCTTGAACACATGGCTCAGGTTTGAGCAATAAAAGGGACCAAACATTTGTGAGCTACTTTAAAATCTTATGCTGTAGATTTCAAGAATACTGTTTTGCCTCTCAGAAGAGAATCAGAAGGCACTCAATTTTACAAGCAAAGGGAGAGCAGTTCATTCCACTTTGAAGTTGTGGCCCTCCCTGTTTCAACTCCAATAAGTTTCCTCATTCAGCATAAG
Source organism: Gymnobelideus leadbeateri (assembly GCA_011680675.1). Taxonomy (NCBI): domain Eukaryota; kingdom Metazoa; phylum Chordata; class Mammalia; order Diprotodontia; family Petauridae; genus Gymnobelideus; species Gymnobelideus leadbeateri. The sequence continues at coordinate 166,212 of WOXC01010463.1, forward strand.
CTCATCACTTCTAAACTCACTACCACACTGCTAACTCAAGCCTTGGCTGATACCATCACTCAGCCTCCTCTCCCTTCTGATTGGAAGCCTGGAGGGAAGAGCTCTAAACTCCTCCTAATACTTTTCTTGATAGGGGGCAGAAACTGAACTTTTCGGTTTACTCCACTCTGCATCTGCTACTCTGCAAGGTTTCAATTGCATGGAAAAAATGCCCTTTGTCTGAGTATCTCATTTACTAATCCCACCCCACGCTGGCTTTCCTGTCACCTTTTCTGCATTGTCTCCTCCTTTAGATTTCTAAGTTCTTTGAGGGAAGGGACTATCTTTTTAATAATTGTATCCCCAACACTTAGCACAGTGTCTAGCATATAACAGACACTTAATAAATAGTAACTGAATTGCATTGGATTGGAGTTAATAAAGGGATGATAACCATAATAGCCACTATTATTATCCCCCAAAAGCAAATCTATATGCCCATATTTTTATCTTTTAAATATATTCATAAGAACGATCTGCAAACATATTAGAAGGAATCCTTATAGAAAATGTGAGATAGGAAAAGGTCGGCTTCAAAACCAATATTACATAGGAAATTATTTCATTAAAGTTAAATAATTCATTAAAATGTATGAATAATAAAAAGCCTGTTGTGTTTTTTTCTGTTGGCTGTTAAAATTGTCTTTGTGATCAAAACATAGCTTTAAAGTTTTTTCCACAAAGACTTTCTAAGTCATATGCTAAGATTATAAAGATTATTTGCGAAATGTAATCACAAAGATGTATCATCATTCATTGCTTCCCACCCCTACTCCCCCCTCATTCATTAATGTCAGGCAAAGCATAAGTTTGCAACATATATGTTTGCCAAAAACGTTCAATACTGTCATGGTGGGTGTCTTTTGCAATGTTCAAATAGAAGAGAAACTTCATATAAATGGTAAAGTCCTTGATGTTCCCATTTGTGAATGAAGTGGCATTGAATACATGAAGCCCCAAAACAGGACTGGGAATGCTTATTGATATCCATGACTCAAAGGACCCTAACATTCCAAAAACTAAATGGCTGAAAAATGCCAATTATCAATACTCTGGAATGCAATGATCAGGCTTTTGCTCGGGGAAGAAGTGTGCAGTAGCCTTGTCACTCAGTTAAAGGATCATATTTCCTCTGAACCATCATACCTGTGTGAACCTGGGCAAGTCCCTTAACTCTTCCTGGCTCTTTCTTCATCTGGAAAAGGATGGGGTTGGCAGATGATATAATCTTTTAGATCCCTTTCATATGCATATTTATGATGAAGTTCTTCATAACCTGTTTGCTTTTCTTATCTTTTTAAACTTCTTACTTTTTATTTCCCTACATACATTCTAGCATTCTATTCATTGCCATTTGTCACACATAACATTCCATCCCCATACTTTCTTTTCCTTCCTTCCTCCCTGCTCACTCTTTCTCTCTTTTTACACTTCTTTCTCTCTCTTCTTTTCTTCCATCCTTTCTGTCTTTTCTCTCTTTCTCTCTCCCTTCCTTCCTTCCTTCCTTTCTTCCTTCCTATTTCCTCCCTCCCTCCTTCCTTTCCTTCCTTACTCCCTCCTTCCCTCCTTGCCTTCCTTTCTTTCTTCCTTCCTTCCTTCCTTCCTTCCTTCCTGCCCTTCCTTCCTATTTCCTCCCTCCCTCCTTCTTTTCCTTCCTTACTCCCTCCTTCCTTCCTTCCTTCCTTCTCTTCTTTCTTTTCTTTGTTTCTTTCCCACCTTCACAAAAAACAAAATTTAAAAAAAAAAAACAACTTGCTACTGCCTTCCCTCTGAGATTACCTCCCATTTGCCCTGTACATATCTTATATGTACCTTTTTGTTTGCATATTGTCTGCCCCATTAAAATGTGAGCTCCTTTAGGGCAGGATCAGTGTATTTGCATTTTGTAGTATCCCTGGTACTTAGCACAATGGCTAGAACATATTAAACACTTAATAGATGCTTTTTTTTGCTGACTGTCAAGTACATTTGCCTAGGAGAGGTAATGAAGATAGACTTACAATTAATTGGTCTCAGAACTAAATAGGGGGTACAGAGCAAAGCAAAAGGCATTATTAAAATTGCACAGTGCCTTTTAATAATCCTAAATTGTTCCTCAATGTGAAATCCCATCATTTAAATATGCTTGAGAGTCTTGGTGTAATACCATCTCTGAAGAATCAAAGTTGTCTATATGTAATGGTAGGCAAAGGTAGACTGCAATGTGTTTTCATTGATGGTCTATGCACAAGTTGTAGCATTATGAGTGTCATCTGGGAAAGGTATGCATAGCTTAAAAAGGAGGTGAGCTGGTAATAGGGTAAGAATACAACCTAATGGTTGGACAACCCAAGTGCTATGCTGGTAACCATAAAAAAATAAATCAATAAAGCCTAGAGCAAGGTTCTTAACCAGGGCCCCAGAAAAAGTAATATTTTAATATTATAAAATCTATTTCAATATAATTGGTTTCTTTTATAGTCTTGTGCACTTAAAAGCATCATTCTGAGAAAGGGGTCCATAGATTTCACCAGGATGTTATGGGGGAGGCCTCATCTGTGTAATATCTACTGGGCAACCTGGACAAGAATCAGAAAGTATGAGACAACATATATAGGTGATGATGGTCTGAGATGGGGGGAATATTTGTATTCATGAGATCAGAGACTAAATGAATTGTGGAGGTATGGCTATATGAACATGGAAATAAACCTCTCCCTTTGCCTCAGTCTTATCTTCTAAATAGACCAGAACAACACTAACTACAAAATAGCCCAGACAATATGAGCACAAGAAGAGGTGAAACCATCCATGACAATTATTAAGTAGCTCTATCTGTATAGGCAGTTCCCTACATTAAACAAAACAAAACAAAAGAAAACAACCTAGTATACATACATACATACATATATATATATATATATATATATATATATATATATATATATATATATATATATATATATATACAAGCAATACAAATGAACAATAATTGACTGCTGTATCTCTTCCCTTCCCAACTGCCACTGCTTGGACACCCAGCAAAATGAGAAGAGACCCTCTCATCTTACTCTATATATGCTGATATTTCCAGAGCAATCACAACACCCTCATACCACCTGGTGGAAATCAATGCCTCCCAGCATGATCTGTACTCCCCACTCTACCCACTGCTACTAGAATCCCAACTTCATCCCCTAACTCCCTCTGCTGCAGTCCCCCAGCAGCAATTCAGAGGCAGAACATTCCATGTACCCAGACTAATAAAAGGTGAGATAGTATTTCTGCCTCCTTTGTGGGGAGCGGGTCTGGTCTTCAATGCTAATGTAACAAGGGGGAGAAAGGGTTGTTATATACTAGTGTCTCCTGTTGGAATTTAGAATAATCTGAGGCTATTTGCCCCTGGGATTCCTAGTCAGGATTCATAGGGCATTTTTTCATATAATCAATGCTACAAGAGACTAGTAATGCTGGCGGCACATTAAAGCTATTTGATTTAGTTTTGTCCAGATCTGTCATTTGCATTGTGTAGGGAGTGAGATATTCTCTCTGCCGATGTAAATAGAAAGCGATTTGCAACCTAGAGAGACCCTGAGAGAGTGAGTGACTTGTCCAAGGCCACAGAGTCATTTATGAATAGAGGGACTCAAACCTAGGTCTTCCAAACTGTGAGGGCTTCACTGTTGTCCAATCCACTCTTTTCTCATTTATACTATAGCTCTTTTATAACATGGGTTAAACAGGCTTTAGAGAACTAGTTTAAGAAACTAACTCAATTTCATTAGTTAGATGTTATATCAAATAGATTTTCCTAAGCCGTATCCAGTCGAATTTTCTGATGCAGGAGTCAAAATTCAGGCTGCCATCAATCATATGGTGCCATGAAGAGAGGGATGAATTTGGAGTCAGAGGACCTGCATGGCCTTGGTAAAGTCACCTCCCCGGGCCTTCACATCTTCATCAGTTGATTGAGGGAACTGAACAAGATGGGCCCTGAAGCTCTTTTCAGCTTTCAAACTGTAATATTTTATGATAAACTCACTGTAGATTTTCATGGAGGTGGAATAATTTGACTGCACTTCCCTTCCTCAGAGAGTTTTCTCTTTGCCTTATGCTGTGCAGTGTGAAAAGAAAAACTGGGCTGATAACAATGTATTTCTTTTGGATTCCACAGTAAAATGATTCAACATAAATGAATGATCTTCCTGATAAGGCAAGGATTTTCTTGGATGAAATAATGAATCACTATCTTCATGTTGTGAATTTCTTCCAAATTTTCCCCAAAGACATACAGAATGAGAGGCAGACACAAAATGATTAAGGTTTCTTTCTACATACATGAATTGAAATGAAAAATTGAGGGCATTTTGCCTATGTAACTTTAATAGACGCACCTCCTTTTATTCTCCAGGCAGGGCATTTTAGGTAAGCAGATTCTGTGTTCTACTGTTCTCTGGATCGTTGCCCATTCTCGTCATGGTGTATAGGCTTTGCGTAGTGCTGCACTTTGTTCATAGTGGGTTCTTACTAAATGTTTGTTGAATTGAATTAGCCCAGACCACTTAAGGAATTAATAACCAAGGCAATGTTAAAAAAAAGGAGTAATGATACAAATGAGGCCCATCACATTAGAAAACCAAAATGAAAAACACACTAAACACTTCAAAATTTAATTAGGAAAAAGTTCCAAGTTCAGGATGTGCTCAAGCCATTTCACATTAGCCCTGTAGATTACAAATACACTGTAGGAAAGTAGGTGATTACATACAATGTGACCTTGGCAGGGGGTGGGGGTGAGGGGGTGGCAGGGCATTCTCCTGCTCTGTTCTGCTTGGGCTATGTCTTTGCCTACAAAGACTTCCCTCACCTCAGGGACTGTTTGCTAGAACAAAACTTTCCCCAAGTTACTGGCAGGGCTTTTCCTTCAATATCAACCTTGCAAAAGATAGAACTTATCACTTTGGTATATCTAATAATAATGATATGGCATTGATTTAGGGCCATTTGCCATAAAGCATCTCAAAACACCCTACAAATAAATATATAAACCATGTGCTACAAATTGGCAGCTCATGCTTCTGTGCTCTTCTCATTGACTTTTAAGCCCTACACTCTATATCAGGTAAGGATCACTTTTCTCTCTTGCAGCATTCTTGCAAAAAGGTTTGAAGGTTATATATATTTAGAAAGAATCATCTTTCTTTTCTATAGCCTCTTTTATACAAATTGTATATCCTCCAAACACGTTATAGACTTATGTAATGTAGGACAGCAAGAGGTATAAATTAGAGAAAACGCAAGAGAAGACAAGTTTCCAATCCTCTCTAAAGTGTATATAGCACCCATCAATGAAGCACCTATATGCTTTTCATTATTATTACATACTGTCGCTTTCAAGCCACTTTATTAGGCACTTATTTCTCAGGGAATATCTTCTAGGACAGGTCAATATTATCATCAATTCTACTTTATCAATGGAGTAGATGAGGCATCCTGAGGTTATACAAGGTCACACAGAAAATCCAGCAGATAAACTAAGATTAGGACTCAAATCCTTCAGGGACTGTGTGATCTAGATGGGAAAATAGCCCCCTGTGTACTTCCTCAAAGAGTTCTTGTCCAATAAACTAATACACCAATATACTGATATACTAGCTACTAGTCTCTTGCTCCCCAAAATATCTACCATTAAGTTGTACATAATTGTATATTAATGTGGAAATAGTATGGTTTAATGGATGGAGAGTCAATTTTGGAATGAGGAAGAACTGTTTTCTTTTGATTTTTTTTTTTGGAGGGGGGAAGGCTGGGCAATTGGGGTTAAGTGACTTGCCCAAGGCCACACAGCTAGTAACTATTAAGTGTCTGAGGTCCCATTTGAACTCAGGTCCTCCTGACTCCAGGGCTGTTGCTCTATTCACTGTACCACCTAGCCACCCCAAGAACTGTTTTCAAGTCCTATCTCTGACACACTTTGATCCCAGAAGAAACACTAATTTCACGGAATGTTAGGCCATTCTGACTTTAAGTTACAGAAAAGATATCACTTTGCATTTTTTGAATGTGCTTCCTCATCAGGGAGTTAGGTGCCATGATTATCACCATCTTACAGATGAGGAAACTGAGGCAAAAAAATAAAACAGGCTGGAATTGAACTCAGTTCTTTTCTAAGACAGGGCAATTGGGGTTAAGTGACTTGCCCAAGGTCACATAGCTGTGCCACCTTAGTTGCCTAGAAGTTTATAATAATTGAATATGTATAGTTAAACACAAACTTTAAACATATAAATGCAGGTATATACATGTGTATGTATATATTTACATATGTGCATATGTGTGTACACACACACACACACAAATATACATTCCACTTGTAGCAAGACAGGATGGAAATAAACAGGCTGCCATTCCTTGGTTATTTGTAAAGCCAGTACACCAATATGCACAGTACATATGCTTAATTTCTGGCCTGGGAGTAATCTTTATAACTCAGCTGCCCCTAAATTCAGCTGTCACCTGGTCTTCTCCAGAGCACTATAACATAAAAAGTAGCCTGCATAGCAGCAATTGCCATAAGTGACAGTCAAGAAATTGGACAGAAAACTGTAACATGTATAGGAGTGACCCCTGAAGCTAATTCTTTATCTTCATATTCCTGAATGGAATCAGGTAATTCCATATTCTACTATGGGAAGGTTTGATCACCAAGGAAGATCTGGATTTGGTTTGCTTTTAATCAGTGTATATGTTTTGGTTATTTTTTGGAGGGGGGAAGACAGGGCAATTGGGGTTAAGTGACTTGCCCAAGGTCACACAGCTAATAAGTGCTAAGTGTCTGAGGTTGGATTTGAACTCAAGTCCTCCTGACTCCAGGGCTGGTGCTCTATTCCCTGGGCCGCCAAGCTGCCCCAAATCAGTGTTATGTTAAGGAGACAAGTCATTTCATAAACTTTTCCAAAAAGAAAAGATAGTAACAAAATAGAGGAAACTCTCCTATCCTCTTCTTCTATCCTTAGATTGGATTTATTCAGCTATTGCTCTAAAAAGGTAGGTCCAGACTCCAGAAAGACCCATCCAGCCTCGAATCAGCCTCATTCATTCCTTTCTGTAGTCAATAGGCTTTTAATTAGTATTTCTAAGCACAGGGCACTTTGTAAAGAGCTGGTGATATTGAGATTAAAATGAAAGTCCCCCATCCTCAAGGCACTTCTACTGGTTTTTAGATATATAAGTTTGAGGAACCACTGGGATCTCTGGATCTGTTGGTAGAAAGAGCTGCAGGCCTAGAGCTCAGAAAAGACATTAGGACCCTATATATAATATATATGTGTGTGTATGTATATTTGCAAATCATATGCACAGATGTAATAGTGGGAATGAATGAGACTTCTGGAAATAAAAATATCTACAAATACTCCCTTCACTCCAGAAGTTGACTATATATGGGCCTTGAGAATTCTTACCTGGTTATTATTATTATAGCTAGCATTTATATAACATTGTAAAGTATGTAATATACAATATACTTTACCCATGTTATCTCATTTGGAATTTACAATAACCCTCTGAAATAGATGCTGTTATTATCCACATATAGAGATGAGGAAAATGAAGGTGAGAAGAGGCTAGGTGATTTGTGCAGGGTCATAAAGCTAGGAAGTGGTTGATATAGGATTTGAAGTGAAATGTTTTCAGTTTCCAGGTATAATACTGTGTCTACTGTCTGACCTAGGTTGCCATCTTCATTCCCACAGTGAGTCTAGAGAAGACCTAGTATTTACTCAGTTTGTGTATCCATGGACAACAACCCATACCTTTGGTTCTAACCATGTAGCTACTAGCTCTGAATAGAGCTAGAATTGAACCAGGCCAAGGCATCCATCTTGGCTACTGGTAGCAAATTCAGTCCATGTGTTCCATTTGGCTCAGCCAAAGCATGTGTTGGTGCTAAAAGAGGCAGTATAAGTCTGGCTGACAGGGAGCGGAAGGTTTGCAAATTCAATGCTGTAAAGAAGAACTTCTCCCACTCCAGCTGTCTCCAGGAAATACCCTTCCTTCCACCAACTAACTGACATCAGATTAATAGAGCTGGGGCTTCTTGACATCCAAGTCAATAACAGAAAGACATGCTTGAGTGACAGCTAAACAATAGCAAAAGAATGAGTTTCCATAAATACTTATTTATTTATGAATGGCATGTGGGATGTGGAATAAATAACCCTCAAATCTTGTTTCTTTTTGAAGTTTGGATAATGTCACTGTAGGTTAAATAACTGTCATAAAAGCATTATTTTTCCTCTTTTTAATAGGGCTTGAAAGGCTGAAAGGTATGTTTCCCTATAATGAATAGATGTTTCTAGATGTTTTTATTTCTCTACAAAATCCTCAAGTTTCAAAGAACACATCAGAAATCAAAATTCTATTTAAAAAATGATAGGGGTGGGTTGGAGTATATAGGGACTGAGAAAGAGGGAGTTTCTGTTATCTGACTTGTGTTTCTTTAAAGCTCATCCTAATTTCAATTTACTTCTATTTATTGTATCTTTGTTTCCTTTCTATTGCTTCTTGTTATTGATTTTCATCACACTCCCAATTGTTTTATTGAGATATTTTAAAAAAACCCCACTGATTTGTAACAATTCTTAGGCTGTACATTATTTCTCACTGTATCTTTATCACCTTCTGCCCTCCAAACTGTTCTCATCAAAGCTTTCTAATTTTCTCCCATGTGTTTGTCCTTCCAATTCCTTTGTCCTTCCCTTTCTCTCTGTCTCTCTCTCTCTGTCTCTCTCTCTCTGTCTCTCTGTCTCTGTCTCTCTCTGTCTCTCTGTCTCTCTCTCTCTGTCTCTCTCTCTGTCTCTCTCTCTCTCTCTGTCTCTCTCTCTATTTTTATAATAATACTTTTTTCTCCTTTCTTACTTCAGTCGCAGCTTTTCTGATACTCTCTCAAGTTTGCCATAGTTAGACACTTTTTTCCCTTTGCACTTTAAATGTTTGTATTCATTTATCATGGATCAAAACTCATTTGCTCTCCCAGTCTTTCCATCCCAGAATAGTACTATCTAGTATAAGCTTGATTTGGATTCAAATCCTGCCTCAGAAATAGATGAACTCTGTGATTTTGATGAAGCAGTTTAATCCGTTGGTGCCTCAGTTTGTTAATAAGCAAAATGGAAGTGCTGATAGGTGTCGTTGTATTGTTGTGAAGATCATGGGAGATAATGCATGTATGAGACCTTTGTAGGCATTAAAAGAATTAATAGATGTGACCTGTTATTGTCCCTGTATTTCTAGGAATTTGTTTTTTTTAAGTTTGAAGAGTTTAAAATTCACACTTTCCCCCCTGCAAATCACAAAACCATTACAAAATGAAACGCTGGGGTTTCCCCCAAGTAGTCTCAGTCTACAGATACGTTTGAATCAGATACTGTTCGAAGCCAAAGAGAAAAGGAAAATGGGACAATTTGGTATAACATTTTATTATGAGGGGAAAAAAGAAGTACGATGATTTGGTCAGTCATGTACACAGACCTTTCATACAAATCTGTGACTAAGGAGACGTAATGGTATTCTACATCGTCCTACCCTACTTCAAGCATAAGATGTCAGTGGTTTGGACATCACATTTCTGTGTTACAGAGCATCCACAGGGGCATCTTAACCTGTCACACTAAATACATAGTGAGTTTCCTGTCACTGGACACTGAATTGGTAATGCTAAAGAAGGTGTTCCTGTTTCCAGGGAGGGTTCAATCAGATGGCTTCTAATAATTCCAGCATTCTACAATTCTGGGATTCAAAAAAGAAGACAGCTAACACAATGAAAGGGAGTAACTAGAATTTCAGTTATGTCTGTTTCAATCATAGTAATAAGTCACACTGCCAACCATTTCTATGAAAATTAAAAAGAAAGATCAGTTCAATCTCCAAATATTAATAGATTTACAGTTGTGGTAGATACTTGTAATTTAGATGGTTAACTAACCCCCTTCTTTTTCCATTAGAAAATTAGTATAATGTGCACATAGTTTCTCTCAACAAAATAATGCGTATAAAAATCTTTGTAAATTTTAAACTACCATACAAAAATCTGTATTATTATCTTAAATAAGCAAGTATGTGGCACAGTGGATAGAATGCTGGCATAGAGTCAGAAAGACTTGAGTTCAAATCTGGTCTCAAATGCTATCTGTGTGACCCTGCACAAGTTGCTTACCCTCTGTTTCCCTCTGTTTCCTCATCCATAAAATGGGAATTATAATAGCATCTATCTCTCAGGGTTGTCATGAAGAAAAACATGAGATACTTCTCATGTGTTTAACACAACTCACCTGGCACATAGTAAGCACTATATAAATGTTCTTCTTCTTGTCATCATTATTAATATCGTGCAGTGCTTAGTACAGTTCCTGACACATACTAGGCACTATAAAATGCTAGTGACGATGATGATGATGAACCCCATGTGTGAGTCAGTTACTCAACAAGCATTTATTTGTTAAGTATCTATGGTGTATCAGGCACTGTTCTAAGTACTAGAGATACTAAAAAAAGGCAAAAGAAAAATCATTCCTGATCTCACATCTAAGGGAGGAGACAACATACAAACAACCATATATGAATAGAATCCATGCAGGTTAAGTTGGAGATAATCTCAGAAGGAAGTCATTAAGATTAAGGACTCCCAGGAAAGGCATCTTATAGAAGCCGGGGCTTTAGCTGAGACTTGAAGGAAGCAGGTGAAGCAAGGCAGTAGAAAGGAAAAGACAGACAATTCTAGCTATGGAGAACAAAATGCCAGAAGGTGGGAGATGGGGTATCATGTGGGAGGAAAGGAAGGAGTCTATTATCATTGGATCACAGAGTATCTGAAGCAGGGGAGGTGTAAAAACACTGGAAAGATACCAGGTTATGTTATGGAGGACTTTAAATGTCAAACACAGGATTTTATATTTGATCCTGGGAGTTATAGGGAGCCACTGGAATTGACTGAATTGGGGATGATGGGGACATGGTCAGACTTTCAATTTATGAAGATCAATCTAACAGCTGAGTGGAGGATGGATAGGAATGGAAAGAGAATTGGGGCAGGTTAATAAGTAGGTTATTTTAATAGTTCTGTCATGAGAGCCTACAAGAGTGTAGTAGTAGTGTCGGAGAAGAGAATGGGGCATATATGAGACACATTGTTGTGGTTAAGTCATTTTCAGTCATGTCCAGCTCTTTGTTACCCCATTTAGGGTTTTCTTGGCAAAGATACTGGAGTGGCTTGCCATTTCCTTCTCCAGCTCATTTTACAGATGAGGGAACTGACTTTCCCAGGGTCACACAGCTAATAAGTGTCTGAGGCTAGATTTGAACTTGGGAAGATGAATTTTCTTCACTCCATGTCTGGTGCTCTATCCATCAAGCCACCAATCTGATCTTAAGATACATACTACCAAGGCAGAAAAAAAACAGGATTTGGCAACTGATTACATATGGGAGTGAAAGAGAGGGAATAGTCAAAAATGACACCTAGGTTTCAGGTTAAGTTGAAAGGGTGGATGGTGATGCTCTCAAACAACAACAGAGAAATTACAAAGAGGAAAGGGTTTGGGGACAAAAGATAATCAGTCCAGTTTTGATCATGCTGAAGTTAAGATGATTATTGGACAGCTAATTGATATGTGTCTGCCAAAAGCATGCTAAACATACACAGAACCATAATCCAACAACATCTTGATTCATATGCATAGGAAATAGAAAGGTGTGGGGAGAGAAACAGAGACAGAGAAACAGAAACAGAGAGACAGAGACAGAGAGACAGAGGATCTCATAATCTATGCGACAGAATCCTATCTTACATTTTTCTGTGATACTAAAGAGTCCCCTTTTTATTTTGTTTTTATGTCTCATTTATGTATGTGTTGGCATGTACAAATGCACAAAAAGAGATTAAGATAATATGGATAAATGAATATATAAATGATCTATGCTTTCTCCAGTGTGAGTGCTTCCTCCACAGTCACATATTATATGACCTATCAATGACTTCATAAATAGGCTTGAGATTCATAGACGTTAACTAGCAAATTAAATTTGCTTAGAGCCATATAGCTAGTAAGTATGAGGTTTGGTCTGAGCTTAGGTTTTCCCAACACATTATTCACTATGCTTTGTTTCTGTACATTTTTCTTTTCTTTTTCTTTTCTCATTATATCCTTCCTTCCTCCCCTTTTCCTCTCTCTCTTTCTTTCTTTTCCTCCCTTCCTTCCTTCTTTCCTTCCTTCCTTCTTTCCTTTCTTCCTTCCTTTTTTCCTTCCTTCCTTCCTTCTTTCCTTCCTTCTTTCCTTTCTTCCTTCCTTCCTTCCTTCTTTCCTTTTTTCCTTCCTTCCTTCCTTCCTTCTTTCCTTTCTTCCTTCCTTTTTTCCTTCCTTCCTTCCTTCTTTCCTTCCTTCTTTCCTTCCTTCCTTCCTTCCTTCCTTCCTTCCTTCCTTCCTTCCTTCCTTCCTTCCTTCCTTCCTTCCTTCCTTCCTTCCTTCCTTTCCTTCTTCTCCTGTCTCTCTGTTTCTATTTCTCTGTCTCTGTTTCTCTCACCACACTTTTCTATTTCCTATGCATATGAATAAAGATACATATAAAGATACAAAAAGGCCATTACAATGCTTCATTTGAGGGGGGAAAAAGAAATACAGGAGTATCATTTTTATTCTTTTGTTTCCAAGGTTCCTTGCACTCAGAGAAACAAGATAAGTCTGAATGTGACAAACAAACTGGCAATGAATTGATGCAGATTATAATAAAGTCAACACACATGGTCATAATTGTTTCCATTACTCCACTAGGAAAAGCTGGTGACATCTAAACCAGAAACAGTCATTTGTACTGTCCCCAGAGCACAGGGATAAAGAAGACAATCTTGTTAGACCTGATTTCCTGTATCTTCTTGTCATTTATAGAACATAGGGATTTTGAGATCTTTACCTGGGTAGGAAAATAGAGATAAATATAAAAGACCACTGGTACAGTTGTCTTAGCCCTTGATCCTAGGTATCTGGAAAGGCTTAATCTTGACATGATATACTCTGCTGAAAACAGACCTAGCACTGGAAAATAATACACAGTATGGCTGTGATATTTTCTTTCATTAGTGAGATTCCATCAGTGACATTTTGACTTCCTTGTTTCTGATGGTAATTACCAAAGCAAGATGCCTAATATTCCAGATAATTTCCTAATCTGGATAAATTTCAGGATTAAAGGATACTAGATTTAGAATTGTAACAGACTTGATATATTACCAGGTTCCAATTACACATTTTACAACTGAGGAAACTGAGGGGAGTTAGTATCTAATCCAAGAGAATACAGGTGAGATTCTAACACAGATCCCAGATTCAATTTCATCTCCTCTAATTCCCAAACCATATTTTTGTTGTTTTTTTTTTCCACTGCCATTTTTTTTCTTCAGAATGGAAGAGTCAGTGGCTGCAATACAGATGTACACCTGGTAGAAAGACTTACTGATGGTTATGAAGGCCCACTAAAATCTATCATCATGTTCTTGGTATTTTTATGATTCAAGTTTTTTTTTCCCCCCACAGGATCATTAATTACTCGTAAATTTGGTGGATCTATAGCTCTCATTTTATCCAATGACAATGGATCCTAATAAATGAAAAGGATTACACATCTAAGAAAATGACATGATACTTCATCTCCTTTGGTTTTGAGAAATTAAAAGGAACTGGGAAATGAATTACATTGAGTTCTATTTCATCATCCCCATCATCCCCATCATCCCATCATCCCTCAAAGTGATAGGCAATGGCCAGCACCAAGGAATTCCAAGAGAGTACAAATCCTTTATCATAGGTCTTACCACTGGAAGTTATTCCCTAGTTATATACATACCACCCAAAAAGTATGTACTTTTTTGGGGGGCAAAAGTGCTAAATAAAATCTACATTCTTTTTTGAAATAATCTGCTGCATGGCCTACCCTGTGACATATCACTAACTACAAGGCATTTCTAGAGGAAAAAGAAAAAATACTCATCAATTGCAATATATTTGTACATTCTCAGAAAAGAAAATGAAGGGGAATATCATGAGGATTCAAAGTAAAAAGAAAATAATTTAACTATGTTGAATGTCATCCACTGTTGTTGATTTTCACATACCTTGAACTTTATTTCCCCTTTCTCTAAATTTTCTCTTAAAAAAATCAGATATTTTTCCAAGAGAAAAGCAAGTCCATAGGAAAATTTTTCCTATTCTAGTGATAGCATTTTACTAGTCCCATCAGGTAGAAGATATAATTATCTTTTTACAAAGAAATCAATAAATATTTCATCAGTGAAACTTTTATCATCATGGACTTATAAAATCTTTGATTTGGAAGGTTCTTGAGTGACCATCTCTAGCCCAAATCATACCTGAACAAAAATATCCCTATATGGTATATCTAAAAAGTGCTGGTGCAGCCTTATCTTGAGGACATGTAACAATGGAGAATTCACCGGAAAACTTGTTCATGAGCTATACAATTTCGATTCAAATTCCATCTGGTGCCTATTGAGTGTGTGACCTTTGGCAAAAATCTTAATTGTACTCTGGACTCTGTTATCTCATTAGTTAAAGGAGAACTCTGGACTAGATTTCTATATCTATGATACCATGATGCCACTATGATGACACTCAGACACTTACTAACTGTGTGACCCTGGAAAAGTCACTTAAACCTGTTTGCTTTAGTTTACTAATCTGTACAATGAGCTAGAGAAGGAAATGGCTAACCCCTTCAGTATCTTTGCCAAGAAAACCCCAGATGGGGTCAGGAAGGGTCAGACACAACTGAAAGGACAGACAAACAACATGATGTTGCCTCATTTTATTTTGGGAAAGTTCTCTTTACTAGGAAATACTCTCCTCCCTCCCCCACATACCCCTTACATCTAGCATAAATTTGCCTCTACAATTTTTAGTTTTTCTAGATCAGCCCTCAGGGAACAACAAAAACTATTTAATGTCCATTCTATGTGCCAGAGTTGAAGGTAGCCTATCTTCCCCTCCCCCACCCCAAGTAACTGTCTCCCATTAACAATCTCAGTTTCTCCAACCATACCTCCTATGGCATGGACATAAGATCTTTTCATTTTAGGTGCCTTGCTCTGGGTACTCTCAAGAATATTGATCTTGCATCTAAAATGATACACTCAATATTGAAGGCAATGCTTCTGAAGTGGCTAAACCACGGGTTTATCACCACTCTAGACTCAGACACTATTACACTACTCTCTTAATGGTATCAACGATTTCCTTAGATTTCATGGCTGCCATCCCATCCCACTGATTTACACTGAGCTCACAGTCCACTTAAATTGCCAGATCTTCTTTTCAGAAAAACAAACTAGTAGCCTATCTTTACTTTGGCATTTTGAATGGGTTCATCAGCACTGTGCTCCTTCTCCCAGTGATACTTATGTTTCCTTTCCCTTTTGTGAATTGTTATGGCTGAAAAATATTCCTTTGTGGATGACCTTATTATAAGCCTCTCTTGCTTGCCTTTTAACAAAAGTGAGCTATGTCTTCTAGAGACATAATCCAAGTACCATCCCCCTCTTTCCTTCCTTCCTTCCTTCCTTCCTTCCTTCCTTCCTTCCTTCCTTCCTTCCTTCCTTCCTCCCTCCTTCCTTCCTTTCCCTTTCCTTTTTCTTTTTTTTATTTTTGATTTGGTAACACTTACTAGATCCCACATTCTAACAATAAAAGAATTTCAATATAACAATTTCAGTCATTTTAAACCATTATAAGGTACTAGAGTTAAATCTAAGGTCACCAAATTTCTTATTCAAATAATTTTCTTTCTTACACTGAGTGGTCTTCAAGCTATTCAGCTCTCCATGATGCACTAGCAGCTACATCAACTGTTAGAAGGTTCCCTCCCCCCGAAAGAAGTTGAGAAAAGGGGTGACTTTCTTTACTTGCTATTTACTGACAGGCATGTCCTCTCTTCTCCCCTCCCCACCACCCCGGGGACCTGACAACTTGAGGGGGATGTGCAATTCATCTCAGCTTTCTTCCCAGATGACAAGCAAGTTGTAAATTGTATTCAATCCCACTCTCCCTTGTTTATCTACCATGACAGTCCACTGCAGCTCTTGTGTAGTTGGGCACCCAGAGGGCATATGTGACCTTTCTCAAGCTGTTCCAAACTGTCACAAATGCCTCTGTCCCTCTTTTATTTTTCTATCTGTCACTTCATTCAGATTTGTCTCCTCTTCTCATCATAATGTCCAGTCTTTCTCATTATATACCTCATTTTCCCCTCTTTTTCATTTCTTTTGATTACTACTGTGTTTCACCATTTTAAGAATTTCTCCCTCAACACCTTCTTCCCCTTCCGCCCATCCTGCCTTTGAGACTTTCATTTCTCCTAATTTAGGGGATCCCTTCATTTGGTTGAATATAGGGGTTGGGTAGAAGGAGTTCTATATTTGAATAGAGACAATGAATCCCCCTCAAACAGTGTCCAACTTGAGACCGACTGAAATATGCTCAGGACATTTCACAGCGTACCTTCATGCTTTTGCAAAGCCTGATTTTCAGACTGGGAATACTCTCCTTCCTCATTTCTTCCTCTTGGAGGCCCTAGATGCTTTAAGGATTACCTCAAGTGCTACTTCCTCCAAGAATCCTTTTCTGATTACCTCAGTTGTTAAAGCTTCCTGCATACCTGTGTCTTTGTATATACATATATACATGCATGTATATGTGTAGCTCTATACATGCATAAATAGGTGTCCATATATAGAATATATATGTATGTATGTCTGTATATAATACACATGCACTAACCTGTTATTTCTAACTATTCTATCATTTCTTCCCACTATGCTGGACCTTCTTTGAAGGCAGGAAATGGTTTTTTTTTTTTAAATTAATTTATTAGTTTAGTTTCAGTTGACAAGATTCAATTCCATAGTTCCTTGATTTTCAAATTTCCTTTACTTCCCTCCCCCCTCCCCTCATGACATCATATAGTACAGTATAGGGTCTGCAAATGCATTCATATTAAACATTATTCCAATTACAAAGGCATATAGCACTAGGTGGGATGAAAGATGGTAAGGAAGAAGTACAACCAAACAATGAGAAGAACAAGATCATTTAGTTTGCTTCCATCAGGATTCAGGCTCAGTTCTTTCTAGTTATATCTCTGGATGGCGCATTTCTCACTTTCTTGAGTCATTCGGGATTAACTTATATCACTGCATTGCTGAAAAGAGTCCAGTCTGTCATAGTTGGTCGTCACAGATATGGTATGTCTGTGATTGTATACAAATTTCTTCTGATTCTACTCTTCTCGCTCAGCATCAGTTTGTATAAGTCTCTCCAGGTAATTATGAAATCCGTCACCTCCTCATTTCTTATAGCACAATAAAATTCCATTACATTCATATACCACAACTTGTTTAGCCATTCCCCAATTGATGGGCACTCCTTTAGTTTCCAATTCTTTGCAACCACAAAAAGGGCTGCTAAAAATATTTTTGTACATATGGTTCTTCCTCAGGAAATGTTTTATATTTGTCTTTATCAACTCCAGCACCAAACACAGTACCTAATATATAGAAGGTGCTTTGTAAATGCCTGTTGAACTGAATTGGATGATTTTGGAAATGTTGAATGAAGTATACAAACAAGATTGTGTTTACCTTTCTTCTTTTTTCCACAAATTTCTGTTCTTTCCATGTTATTCCGTGTCCATTCACTTTTAACCCTTTTCCAGTCTTCTCTTTCATATCTTTCAACTCAGAACTTTAAATATGTCCTTATGTTAAAGTCAGGGTCAGGTTCCAGATTGAGCTGACCAAATGGTGCTTAGACTTGAAAATATTCTGCCAATTCAGGCTTTTGGGGAGGGAAATGACAGACATATATTTCTTTCAACCTTTCTAATCAATAAATTTAAAATATGCACAAATTTGGCAGAAGCATCATCAACTTTACAGCATCACTCAAGCTGCTCAGTTGAGACCATCCTGCCAAATGTACAACCTATCTTTGAGAAAGTATCCTTGAAGTTAACAGGATAATATTCATAAGTAATAATTAAACATCGAAAGAATTTTCCTTAGGATCTTCATTTCAAGGCTAAGTGAAGAGAATTTCAGTTTGTTTTCTTTTTTTGGCTAAGGATTAAAACATAGTATTAAACTTTGTAATCCCCATTTTCTAATTTACAAAAGTACACTTAAAAGAAGGAGAAATTTGCTGATATACAGGGTTAAGTCATACAATTTACTTCACTGGAATGTGTCTCCTTTATGTGGACCATTTTCCCCCTCAACCTCATTGCTTTCTCCTTGCCTTAAAACCAGACCTTCATCCTAGACAGTCACATGAATTAATTACACTTAATTAATTAATCACATTACTATTCACATTAACCAAAAATGGAACTTCTGGGTCTTGAAAGCCACCAGGGTACTTCCCAGTCCCATAAACACTCAACTGCTTTCTACCTAATTCTAGAAGACTCTATTGGGAGTGCTTGGGGCAATATAAGGTCAAAGTCAACTTAGAACTGTTCTTTGTAGAATCACAACAACCCAAATGCAGCTGATGAACAGCAACACGCTTTTGAAGCAGTCATAAATTCCTTTGTCACTTTTCCCCCTCTGAGGTGAGCTGAGTATCTACTTTTTTAAAGAGGCTATTAGGTAGTACAGTGTATAGAGCATTGAACTTGTGCCAGGATAACCTGAGTCTGAATTTTATCTCAGACATTTATTTGCTATGTGACCCTGGATAAGTCACTTAACTTCTCTCAATCTCTGTCCTGATCTGACAAAGGAAAAAAGGGCAGTGTTGACCACAAAGACCTCAGCATTTCCTTTCCAAATCTTGATTCTATGATCTTATGAAGTACATAAATTTAAAGTTAGATTGTGATGGGACCCCAAAGTGATGGTTCCATCCTATCGATGGACCTAGGCCTAAATGAATGGGAGGCCAGACTAAATTCTAGTCTCCATGAATTTATTAAGGGACCATTCTTGGATCATAAACTCATGTAATTACAATAATAACAGCAATAATAATCATAATAATAATGGAGAAGAAATTTCACAAATATAATCTTATTTTATTCTCACAACAAAAACCCTAGGAAGCAGGTGTTATATTATCTATACTTTCTATATGGGGAAAGCAAGCAGAGTTTAAGTGATTTGATCAGGGTTATACAGGTAGTAAATGTCAGAGGCAAGGTTTGAACTCATTTCCTTGACTTCAGGTCCAGTGTCCAATCCACTATGCCACCTTGCAGCATGTTATCAAGGATAATTTGCTTAAGAGTTATCGTATAAAAGGCATTTATCAACAGCATGAGTGATGAGAGGAAAGGAAGTGTTGTGTTTATGTAGCCAGACAGAGAGATATTAGAGGGAGAATAAGGATTTCATTAATGTAGATGGAATATTAAAAGAATGAGAGGAAGGTGCTTTGCACGGATCCTCTTTGCAGGATTGATGGAAAGATACAAACAAAACTTTCCTGGGAGGAGAGAGCATACTTAGGTCATAATCTGCATGGTGAAAGGGGTATCTATATTCAGGGAAATCACAGATCTATCAAAATATTAAAATCTATGTTTAGTTACTTGTGAAGCAAAGATGGAAACAGTCATAAAACATGAAACCCTTGGGAGATGTCTCCCCAGGTTACAGAAGATGACAATAAGGAAAAACAACTTCATCAGAAACTGTCAACTGATGCCCAGCAACCCTTATGGTGACTATATCTGGTGACAGCACTTTCTCCCCTTGTTGGTTTACTTCCCTTTATCTTTCTATTAAATAATGATGTTCACTTTTGCTGCTAGGTGATGGAGGAGAAAAAAGTTCCTCTATCACTGATCACCTGAATGGCATTGCTTCAGAGCCACAGTGTCTGGGTTTCTGGTCTCATAACTCTTCCCATCTCCTATCCATCATCTCTAACAGTTAATCCATTGAAACTCTGAGGCTATATGCCTTCAAACAAAGCAACCATAAAGTCCCACGATAAGGATCAGGTACAAAAGTCTCAGTGTGTATACAAACTCCACGTCACAGATAATCAGAGATCCAAATAAGATTTCATGTGTAAGCATGGGCAGGTGCCAAGGTACACAGAAGGAGTATGTGTATATACACATATATGTAATGCTCATTCCAAGGGAAATTAATTTAACTGCTTTGTAGTTAAGTACATAATTTATTTGGTATAATAATTTTCGAGAATGAAGGTCAAACAACATTTAACTTCTTTCTCATGAGCTAAGAGCAAGTGTAGATGAAGAGTGTAATAAAATGACAATTGCTGATTTTATTTCTCTCTTTACTATTTGAAATGTGCGTTTCATATACCATTTCATTTGTCCTCATTCACCAGCCTAACTCAGACTTCATCATTTCTTGCCTACTAATCTATTGCAACACCCTCTTGATTGGGTTCCCTCCCTTAATATCTTCCTTTTCCAATCCAACTTCCAAAGCTTCCTTTGACTTTCCTCACAGATCTAATTATATAACTAACTCTTGCTCAATAATCTCATGTGGCTTATAATTGCTTCTAAGATCAAATACAAACTTCTCTCTATTCATAACCCAACCCCAATCTATCATTTCAAACTTAATAGCTATTGTTTTCCTTTATCAACTCTTCATTTGAGTGAAACTTGCCCTGTTGCTATTCCTCACACATGACTTCCCATCTGAGTACCTTTAGACAGGCTGTCATCCAATGCCTGGAGTCAGCTACCTCTTCACTATCTTTGAATATTTAGATGCTTAAGTGCAATTTAACTGCCATGCCTTATTTAATGCCTTTCTTGATCCCCCTCCTACCCTGCCATCCTTCTCTCCCAACCTCACAAATGCTTTACTTGGCAAATATTTTCATACACTTCTAAATGTATGTGCTATCTCTCCTGTTAGTATCTAAATTCCTTGAAGGGATAGCTTCCTTCCTTTTTATCCACACTGCCTGCCATTGTGCCTGACCTAAAAAAGGCACTTAATATTATACTTATTGATTGATCTTCAGATAAGGAAACTGAGGCTGGCTAACATTTCTGCACATGACTTTTTCAAGATCACAGAAAGAATCTAGGACAATGCAAAAATGGAAAGTTAGTACCACACTATTTCATTCAAGACCAGGGGTTCTGAAACTCTTTTTTAAAGTTTAATTTTCTTTTAATGTCATTGACCTTTTGGCAGTCTGGTGAAGTATATGTACTTCTCAGAATTATTTTTAAAAAACTATAACTGAAGGAAATATTAATTTTCAATAAGAGATTAACGAATATAAATATTTTTCCCACGTGCAAATTTAAGATCCTGTGAATTCTATTCACAGATCCCTCGTGTATGTGTGTGGACACCTTGTTAATATCCTCTGCTCGAGATGAATAAACCATGTGCCTACATGTCCTTGCACATGCCTAAGCTAACATGCTGATGCATTTCTAGGAGCATGGTGACATGGGGCACAGTTGTACATACGTCTTGTTCTCAGGCACAGACTTGAAATAACCAGGCACACGATCTAAAAAGGACTGCTTTATGTTTCTGAGATTCCTCAAAGAAGCTTTGAAAGACTTGAAGAGAAATGATCTTAACAAAAGAACAAAAAAAGAAACTTAAAAGGGAACAGAAGTTGTGAAGTGTGTGGGGGCAGGAAAAAAAGTCTTCTCTCTGAAAACAGCAAAGAGATAGCTAAGTCAAAGCAATGTTGAGAATAACTTGGGGAAGGCAGAAAATGGTGGCTGGATGATTGCACTCCCCAAGTGAGACTGCTTGATTCCTGGAAGAGTATAGGTCTTACTGTGCTCAAGAGACTAGGGTGTAGTTTCTCAGAGACTTGATTGCCAGTCCTGCTGTGTGCAAGACCAGGTTGGGAATTGGGCGGGGGGGAGGGGGGCATTAGATTATATGTCCTGCTGTTCTTGGAAGGGGAGAGGGATATTCCCTGGGGATATGTAGTTCTAAGAGTACCCATGTTTGATTCTAGATACAAAATGCTTTAACGATACATTTCATTATATTGAATAGATTTCAGGATGTTTTCAAAGAAGTTTGGGGTAATAGGAAAAGCACTAAATTAAGAATTAAAAGAGCAAAGTCCTAGAACTTGGCACAGAACCCAGAATTGGAAGGGATGTCAGAGGCCATCTGGTTCAACCCAATATTGACCAGGAAATCCTCCTAGAATAAATTTGACAACCAGTCATTCAAACTCTGCTCAAAGACATCCAGTGATAGAGGTGCCACTACCTCCCAAGGAAGACCATTTCTCTCTTGGATAAATTTGGAAATATTTCCTTACATCAAGCTGAAATTTGTCTCTGCAATATCTAGTCATTGTTATTACTTCTGCCTTCTGGCACCAAGAAAAACAAGTCTGTTCCATCTCCTACATGGCACTCATTCAAATACCCGCAGACAGATTCCACGTGCCCCCCCATAGGTTTTATTTCTTTAAGATAAACATCTTCCTTTCCTTTGACGCATTCCGACCTGACATGATCTCAAGGCCTATCATGTTCACACTGGTGGTCTTCCATATGCTCACTAGTTTATCAAACTTCTTCCAAAATGTGGTGACCCAAAGTGAACCTGCTACTATAGATGTAGAGCTTCATTTTCCTCATCTATCAAGTGAAGTGGTTGGACCAGATCTCCAAAGTCTCTTCCATTCCAGATATTCTATGATTCTTAATAACTAAAGACTAGTTTCTGCTGCCTCTCCATAATCCCTTGCAGTTTAAGTCATAGAAGATGATACACCATAGCCTTGCCCACTCCCTACTGCTCCTCTCCATGCACGTAGAAGTTACAAAGCAATCTTCACTTTTTGACAATAATGTGAAATCTATCACAGATCCATTGTGTATGTTTGTGGATACCTGGTTAAGAACCTCTGTTTGAGATGAGGGTTTTTCTTTCCAACTTTCCTTAAAAATGGTCCTTTTTAGTAATGGTATTAATTGTTTATTATAGCATTGGACTAGGAGCTCCTTAGATTAGGGATTGTCAATAGTCAATAGACATTTATTAAGTGCCAATGATGTGCCATGCACTGTGCTAAGCACTGGGGATATAAATAAAAAACCAAAGACTGCCCCTGCCTTGCCAGAGGGTACTCTGAATGAGGTCAGGACAATCCTCATGATGCTCCTGGAGTCCATACCACATAGAGCAGCTGAAGAAAAATGTTGTTGTTGGTGCTTTGTTCTTGAAGATGATCAATGGCATCATAAGATGATGTCTTGACTTGTACACGAACTGGATTTAAGAGAGGCAGAGCTGCACAAAGTAGTTAGCCTCACTCTCTTCTGCAGAGTCATCAAAGTCCGGTGGCAGGACAAAGGTCAAGACAACTGGCAATGGCCCAGGATGCAGTAGGTGACCTTGGCCTGTCTAAATTAAGGCCTTTCCCAGGTCTCAGTTTGTCTGAAGCCACACCTATTCAATGATTGAGGAGTTCACTGAAAAGCTCTGAGCCCTCTATAGAAGTAGGCTCTGGGAGAAGGTTATTGCTCTACCTTTGAACCTTCCAATGAGATGGGAGAAGCCATTGAACAGAGTGCTGAGAGGTTGAGTATGAAAGTTGAGTTAATTTCCATGATGATGAAATTTCAGGTGGTGAGTTTACCCTGAGGTGGAGTTAAAACCAAGCAAAGCAGTAAATCTGCTTTATTTGTATCATCATTGTTTTATCATAGTGTCTGGACCTAGTAGGTACTTAATAAATGCTTATTCGGTGACTAGTATTAGTAGGCCAATGGAAACACAGGCAGAAACATTGTTGGACTGCTCACATACTCAATGTAAAAGGGGATTGGTAAGTGTTTTAAGCATATCAGAGTAGAGGGAACAAAAGGAGCGAATGGGAGAGAGGACCTGCTCTGCTGAAGAACACAAGTTTTTAGCAGCTGAAAATGAACTGGCAGCTTGGATTGCCTCTTTACAGGTGGCCTCTTCCATCTGCGTGCCACAGCCCCTGGTTTGACTGAGTGTCAGATTTCATTCAGAAAAGATAAGCTTCTTTTCCCATCCTTTTTCTCAAAGAAAATAAAAGAGGGAGACTATTTAGCCACATGTACAGGACTTAGGGCTTCAGTTCAAATCCTTGCTCTGACTCTCTGAATGGACAAAGGAGGATTCTACACCTATGACTCAGTTTGTCTAGATGCACAATACTAATTCTTATCCACCTGCCTAATTGGAATACAGATGAATGACCAAAGAATCACTGAAAAGCTAACCATGAAGAGGGCTTCCTAAGAAGAGCAGTATCAAGATGCCACTGTAGATAAAGCATGGGACTTTTTCACTTAAATTCCTTTCTTGAAGAGATTTCAATCTATGGTCATCTGAGATGAATAATAGCTGAAAATTATAGTGGACTCGAGGCCTACAAGGAGTTTTGCACACATTATCTCCTTTCATCTACAAAACATATAGGTAGGTAGGTGCTATAGGGATAATTGTATCCATTTTTAAATGAAGGTTAAGTGACTTGTTCATGGTCACATAGCTAATAGGAGTCAGAGGCAGATTTCAAACCCAGATCTCTTCAGTCTCCTATTGCAATATTCTTTTCACAGGTGATTCCCTCCCTTCTCGGCTTAGTTTCTCACGCAGATTTGTAAATAGCAAAGTTACTGACTAAGAGCTGATGTGTGCTTCCTTCATGCAAAAAATAATGGAACCCAACCCTGACTGCACATACACAATTGTGGTTCCACTTTGACCAGTTGGTTCTGGGTGAGGAGGACTGAGAGGGCTGACTGCCAAAAGCATGAGCATATCCTCCTGTTCTGTCACTCTATGGGGCCATGCTCCTACCACTAGCCATGTAGACTTCTGGGTGAGTAGAGTCAGAAGCCACAGCTGTGACAGAGAGGAATAGCAGATGGCTCTGCACACCCCAGGGACCCAAATGAATCTTCGCCATTTGTATTTGTTTATGGGAAAGAAGTTCAGGAAGCAACAAATCTCCAGACTGCAGAATCACCTCTGCTAAAGTCATTCCAAGGCAACTAACAGGACAACCCAGAAATGTCAACAGAGTTATCAGAGCCAGGGGAAGGAAACCTCAAGGTACACTTGGGAACCCTGATGCCCATGGGCTTTGTTTCTTTCAGTACAGATAGGCCCAATATGACCCAGAGTCTATCCTCATCCAGTGAACCATGAATAGAGAGTGATTTTGGCTCTATTAGTCTGAAGCTGCTAACTGGGGTGGGGATCAAGCAGGGCTGTTATAACTCCAGCTCAGTAGTGGAGATACAGTACTTCACAGCTATTGAAGTGGGATGTTATTCTCCATCCTTCATTTTTTAAGAGGACCAACAGAGGTGGGTATTCCTGATGAAAGGGGGCTTCTGGAATGAGCAACATTCTAGGGTCATAGATCCCAAGATGATTTTCTTAGTTGCTCATCCTTCAAGCCTTGACCTCCTTTCTCTCCTCACCTTTTACCCTTCAGTTCATAATCTTTGGGATCGCAGCTAACACAAAGATATGTCTGGGTGGGGGGGGGATCACCTCTTAAAATAGGCATCCACTATGACAAGATATCTCTTCGGATTCATTGTTTACCTATAATACATCCCTCAAAGCAGATATATAATTGCATAATAGAGTGCTAAGGAAACATTTGTGTTAATTAGATTTAAGAATATAAAATGAAAGGCTCAATCAAAATAAACTCCCTCTGTGGCCACCAAGATTTTTTTCTTCTTCAAGAGCAAAAGGTTTCTAATGTCACAGCACTATATCTGATGCCTAGAAAATAACTTACATTTAGATAGCACTTTATAGTTTATAAAGCACATTATAGACATTACTCCAATGCATATTCCCATTTTACAGATGATGAAACAGAATCAGAGAGGTAAGGTGACTTGCTTAGTGCAGCAAAACTAACAACTGTCTGACCTTGGATTCACAGCCAGATCTTCCTATTCCTCTGCCCAATGTTCCACTATGCCATGTACATTTTATACCAAATTCGAATTATCATTTGATGTCTTTACAAATCCATCACCTGTAAAGATACTCACTTTAAACATTAGATATAGGGAATATAAAGGAATATCAATATTATATAATATTGAAGGGAATATAAAACAAAACAAAAGCTCCCCTCTTGTTTTTATTCCTAATCACATTCATGTATTTTTTATGCTCCCCACTCCTTCCATCTCAAAAAAAAATACAGAAAAGATCACTGCTTTTCTTTTGGTAGATTAAAAAGCCCCTTAATTTAATAGAAAATATCTATCAACTTTGCTATGTATTGAACATTTAATATGCATGTGAGGTGCTGGTGGAGGAAGGGAGTGAGGACATGGAGAATGAGGATGTTGGAAGGATTACAGAAGGGTAGGAAGAAAATGGGGAAACAGTGAGGTAAACATTTTGTAAAAATCGAGAGACAGGTAGACAGGATGAGTGATGCAGTGTATTGAGGTAACAGAAAGATGGTGTCAAAGAGAGAAGACAGAAAGGGGGAAAGAAAAAGAACTGTAAAAGGGAACTGAGCAGTAGGATAAAGATTGGAAAAGAAAGAGATAGAAAAGAGAATTGGCAAGACAGATAACATAAAGCTAGAAAGAAGGAAGGAAAGGTTTTGATTGATTGCTAAGACTATATGAGCTCAGGCAAAGGGTTCTGATGATCTCTTAAATGGACTGAGCCAGGCTCTCATGGTTTATGATGCTGGCAGAACCATTTGATTGAATTGCAGTTTGCCAATTGATCATTTCATATCAGTAATCTTTGTCTCTGTGACTCACCACCTTGATCTTTCAAAAGAAGCTTTTCTGCCAGAACTTGGGTGACATTAATTATTTTTTAAAGAGTATATTAAAACTTGGACTACCCTCGCTGACATTTCACAAGGAGAGAAATGCTCTGAGTAATGATAGCTGCCTTTGAAGAACACGCTTTCTTATTCTTCCTAGTTTTCCTTTCTTAGGGTTGCAGTCTCTTCAGGGTAGGCAAACTCAAACCAACAACAATATTTCTATAGCACTTAAAGGTTGACAAAGCACTTTACCTCTGTTATCTCATTTGATTCTACAATCACCCTGTGATGTAGATGCTATCAACAGAAAGGTTACATAACTGGCCCAAAGCCACCTGGATAATTAAGATGGTTATCCCACGTCTGATGCATATTGACTATTTGATCTTAGACAAATAAGTAACCACTCTCAATCTCAATTGCCTCATCTGTAGAATGGAGATAATAATAAAAATATATCTGTAGCATCATAGGATCCTTATGAATTTCGATTGAGATAATACTTACAAAGTCAATCACAAACATTTAAGTAATATGTGTGCTTACATTTGTTTTTGTGCACATAATATACACATGTGGTCAGGATCTACAATTTAATTGTGGGGAATTCCCAAGTGAGGAAATTCCCTTTGCCAATAAATATCATTCATTATTATAGAACTTCAAGTCTTAAAAAGTTTTCTGGGATGTTGATAATAGGTTAGGGGGATTCACCCAGGTTAACCATCATTCAGCATCAAACTGAGGACTTAATTACTAGTCTTCCAGACTCAGAAACCACTTCTTTATCTTATATATCATGTTGCCTCTAGAGAAAATCAGCTGTTGCTGCTGTCATCATCAGTCATCATCACCATCACCATCATCATCAATTCAGTATCTCATGGATTTCATTTTGCTGTTTTATAGACTCCAGCGTATTGCCAAGTCAGAGATAAGACCAAAGAAATCTTGAAGAAATCCTGAACTTAACTGTACTAGGCTGGTTGGTTAGGAACCATGCCCAATGTGTGTCATACTTCCCTCCAGCTCAGAAGGTTCTTTTTTTACCTTTACCTTTTACCTTCCCTGGGAAAAGAGTCCTAACACCAGGAGGAATTCTTGTCTTGATGCAATGGACCACATTGTCTACCAAGTTCAATCACCTATGCCAATGTTCCCTTTGTTAGTCAGCATAATTAAGAGCTGCAAGTATGGGCCAGAACTATAATTATATATATGAAATATATATATGAAACATTTAAATGGGATACAGAAAGGGAAAAAAGAAAAGGTAAAATATTGTTGCTTCAAACCAGGCTTTTTCCAACTGTGTTCTATAGAACACTGTAACTTGCTAGGTTCTTTGACAACATCATACAAGTGGAGTTAAGCTTTAGTTGTTTTTGTGAAATAACTATTTCTTTTCTCTTTCCATTTTAAATTTGTGTGAGGGTATGCCTTTCAAATCCTGTTCCTTTGCCTTCTATCTCCAAATTACATTCTCATCTTCTCTTTAAAGTGGTATACTTATTCCTAGGTGCAATCAAGGATGATGTGAAAAAATGAACAGTGCAAAGTCAGAAAATACATTATGTCTGTCTAACCATGACCTGGATACAGAACAACAACAACAACAACAAAAATGGAAAGAGCAAAATGCCAGAGCAAGCCCCATAACTTCCTTCTCCAATCTTAGTATGTTAATACAACAATAATAATGATAATAATAATAATATTGATGTTATAATAAAAAGAAAGGAATAGCTGGGGAGGCCACAGCAAAATAAAGGAATGCCAGGCAGCGTACTTCACAACAGGCAGAATCCAGAAATGTCAGCCAATTGGACTGGTGATACCACTGAATATGTCATCTCACAGCTGTATGAGATAGGACCTACTCCTATAAATCTAAAAAATATATATGGGATGGCATATTGTCATAGAATGGCCCCACTCTGAACCTTCAAGACGTTTCACTTAACATGGAGTACAGTGGAGCAAGTGACACTTCTTCATGTTTTGATACTTCTATAAGACAAGATAAATTGGAACAAATCAGAAATATCAATGCCTCACTTGTTGGAAATACTTCAGTAGAGATGGTGCTAACCACTAAAGTAGGCAAACTCTGAGAACCCATGAAATGGGCTGAAGGGATGAATGCTTTTATGATGTACCAGAACTACTGTAAAATAATTGGGAATAGATCACTATAGTTATAGGTAAAGACTCCATATTGCTTTTCATCAATAATCTAGCCATCTCAAAATTATTTACAATGTATTATTTATCAATTCAAGGACATAGCATCATATTTGATTAAATAAGAGTAGTGAGGAATTCTTTAAATTTGAAGGATAAAAAGCTAAAGAATGAAAAGGCAATGGATATCTGCACTTAATAAAATTCCAGAAGTATTAACTAAACATAAAGTGGGGTGACAAAAATAATGCCAATGACTTGAATATTTTTTAAAGGATTTGATGCTACTTAGACCGGAATTCTGAAAGTCCTGCCCCCCCTTTTATATGATGGCACAGATTCAACTATCAAAACAACTATATGAAAAGAGAGTAATTTTTCAAAGTGAATATTGATTTTTACCGTAATGACCAAACATGTTTTGTCACAATATGGAACAGAGAATATGGGCATATTTCAGGACCTGAACACAAACTTATAGAATGTGACTGTTATCACACTAAAAAGCATAGAAGGAAAGGTGGGGCTATGTAGCAATAACCCTAAAGTCAGGTATCATATAACATCTTTGCATAAACAGCTTGAGGAAAAAAATATGTAAGACCTTCAGAAAGAAAGACACAACAAGATCATGTCAACATTTAGTAGGAATGAAGAGTATAAACCGTGAATTGAAGATGGACTAATTAAAGGCAATGAAAAAAAATAGCATAAATATAGTATATAAAATTATATTAGCAATTTTTGAAAGCCTTAGTCAACAAATATATATGAAAGTCTAACATTTAATGCAATAAAATGAATGCAAGTTGATAAAAATAAATTCAAATAAAACAAAATATAAAGAGAAACAAAGAAGTTAGAAACAAGAGAAAACCCCCAAAGAAAAATGATAAGGAAAATATTTGGTCTTCCAATGATCAAAAGAAGTACAACAAAATAACAATGCAAGTTGGATTAACTGTGAAGCAGAAAGCTTGGCTACAGATAATACAATGAATTACAGAAGGGAAGTGACCAAAACTCTAACTTCTACATAAAACTGGAAAGTGAAAAGTCTGGATAAGACATCTTGATTTATAAGTAAAACATTTTTCCAGATTCTTCTGTGATGCTTTCACAAAAATATGGAAAAAATATATTACTAGTTACAAAAAGAAACTAAGACCCAGAAAGTTGTTCAATGACTTTCCTGAAGTCACATCAGTTGTAAATAATGGATATTGCAGTTGAAAGCATGCCCTCTGACTCCAAATATGCTACTCTTTCTAAAAAACTGATGTCCCTTGAATAGCACCAGAATAGCACTACCACTTGAATAGCATAGGTCACTGCTGTTGTGAAACTATTGCAAGAGCAGGGATCCTCTTAATTGCTACTCCATTTTCAGACTGGTTTAGGCGTAACAGGAAAGATGATACAGAGATTTCTGTCTCTCCAACTTTGGAATTTCTATGTCCAATCATATAACTCTTCTGTATTCCATTTGTATTTTGGACCTAGTTTCACTCTCTTTGCATTTAAGTCATGTGGCTGTGTTCCAGTAGTCTTTATAAACATGCTTACATACTCTAATTCCTGGCTCCCCATCTAGATTTATGAACAACTAGAAGGTAAGGACTGTGTTTTCCTCTTTTTAATTTTCCTAGAACCTCCTACTGGGCTCTATACGTAATGGATCCTTTATCAACACTAAGGACTAGCTAATCAATGGGTGATTGAGAAGAATTCTGAGACAGGACTAAGAGGAGCCTACCAAGCCTCGTGTTATATGGAAATCCTCCTGCTCAACTCCTCCCACTGCCAGAGAAAAGAATCAAAGAAAGTCAGGGATTACGGTGAATAGATGGAGATACCTATTTAATCCCCACCCCCAAAACCCCCCAAATCAACCGGAAGGTATTTTAGGTCAATATGTGTTTTAAAATAGCAGATTTTAAGCTGTTTAAACAATCCTGGACATTTCTTTTTCTTTTTTAAATTAGGTAACATTTATTAAATGTTTTCATGGTAGGAAATGTGCACGTACAACCAATTCCCAAACAGATTATATATACCAGGTTTGAGGTTTACATAAGAGGTTTTCTTGTATCCTATTAACAAGTGTCTTTTATTCAAGTGTATATTCTCTGCATCTATTGTTAAATCCTTGTACACAGTCCTTTGCAATCCCACCCCCTCGAATTTCAGTCTGTTTTTGACAGACTAAATTCTAGTTACCCATTTATAACAGAGAAATAGAGTATTCACCAAGTCCTTAACTTAATGAAGTATAATTTTATTACTCATGGACATTATTTCTTTGTACGTTATATCATGCATGGCATTAGATAGGTTCTGTACACTCTTAGTTTGGAAATATTTGCGAAATGAAATGTCATGAAGAGAGACTTTTTTTGGACACAGAAAAGCTTCAACCACAAGAGTATTTTGAAACAGAAAAAACATTTGTACTGACTAATCAACCAAAAGATTGTGGGGCACTTCCCACAGCCCATTTTCATCAGGGGACATTCCTTCTCATTAGGTTTTGTCTAGATAAGACATAAAATAGAGAGTTGGACAATTATATTGTGAATTTAATCAAAATAGACAGATGATATGGGATCAAAATATTGGCCTCCAAATCCCTTTCCCCCCCACGAAACAGGTGTCTTTGCTTAGATCATTGAAATTATTGTTTCAACACTCTACTTCATGTAGTAAAATCAGTCATATTCTTAAAGTAACAGGAAGAAATATTTCAGAGACATATGGCTGTCCTATTAGCCCAAATTACCTGCAGCTATAGTGATTGCAAGAGAGGCTTCTGTTCTAAAAATGTTTCCAACAAACATTTGGCCAACAATTCAGGACATTTTTAAATGAAAAGAAAATCCAATTTCTTAAAGTAAAAAACAAAACAAAACAAAACAAAACCCTATCAGTTTAAGCATGATTGCAAGGTCCTAGAAAATTTGAAAAGATGGCTCACATACATCTACATGTACATGATGATATAATACTCAGGAAATCATGTTGTGAATATGAGTAGTGAAGATCGACAAAACTAGCTAATATCGAACATAAAACCAGCTTTTCCTCAAAAACAGACTATTTGAGGATTGCTAAAAGTGGTGGGGTTTTTTGTTTGGTTGTTTGTTTGTTTTTACAGCTAAAACGATTTTAAAATATGCATTTGCACTTGGCCAGTCTATCTATAAAGTAAAAGCTGGGTCCTAACCAAAGGCAGGGGAAAACTTGATTCATAGGTTAAAAAAAAAAGTCCCCAAGATTTCTGGATTTTGCTGTAGAGTTATTTGATGTAGAATAAATAGCCCATAGCTCTCCTAACTAGCTTAGCATTGACACTAGAATAAAGAGCACTGGACCAGGAAATGATAAAGAATTCTAAGGAAAAAATGTAGCTAGTGCATATTTACTAGCACAGATTAGTACAAAGAGAAAGAAAGCAGTTTGGGGATACTATGGAATGGGCCTAGTTAGAAAACGCTTCCCAAGAGTGTAGCACATGTACATCTTCCTAGACGCATACAAGGGTGAAACAGAAAAGGCTGCAGGTTTCAACTTTGTGCCTGGGAGCAGAAATATGGGCACATGGATCAAGGAAGAGTCAGTAAAACCTGGAGTCTACAGCCTTTAATAAGTCTACAACCTAAAAAGCTCAGACTGGGAAGACATGTCCTAATGTCCTAGAATGGATAATGTAGGGAATTGAATGTTGTATCCCACTGACCAGAGACACCATTTTTGTGGCACCCCTTATGATATGAATTAGGGTCACATAAGGCCACATTCTTTCTCCCAAAAATGTGTAGATTCTGACTGTGACAAAGAAATAGCAAACAAAGGCTTATTGCTTGGCAAAAATGCGCAAATAAAAGAAGATAATGATGATAAAGAAATTATTGTGGATCCAGGAATGTCTACGACATAAACCTAAAAGTGCCTGATGTCTAGAAACAAAGCTTCAAACAAAATCACAACTTTCCCATGTGATCCATTAGAATTCTTGGGTAAAAAAAAAGGAATACAAAATTATACTATTATTCAAAGAATGCTAGAGGACAGAATAGGAAAATAAGTGAAGTCACTAGAGGAAATAATTAGGAAAATTCACAGCTTCATACAGGAGGTGCAAACCTTACCACAGTAATAAATTCCTTGAAAATAAGAGTGGACCAAACAGAAATCAATGAGTCCTTGAGAAAACAAGAACTACTGGAATAAAATCAAGAGACTATCAAAAATTGAAGAAAAATGATATCTATTATCAAAAACAAATCACTAGGAAAAGAAGTCAAGGAGAAAAAAAAAATCTAAGAATCATCAGACTACCTGAAATTGAAGCCTGGCCTCATCAAAAAGGTAGTGGTGGGACTCTAGATATCATATTTCAAGAAAACATGAATGCTAACTTCCCAATCCCATGACAATAGAACCAAATGGCAAAGCAAAAACCGAAACAATTCATCTTTTATCACCTGAAGGAAACCATAAAATTAAAACTCCCAAGATCATCATAGCTAACGTTCTAAACTTCTAGGGCCAAGAAAGAAAATACTTTAAGTATCTTAACCAAAGAATTCACACACCAAGGAGTCAGAAGACTTGTCAGCTACCATTATTATTTTTTTCTTTTTTTAAAAATTAATTTATTAGTTTAGTTTCAGTTAACAAGATTCACTTCCATAGTTCCTTGATTTTCAAATTTCCTTTACTTCCCTCCCCCCTCCCCCCACAA
Source organism: Gymnobelideus leadbeateri (assembly GCA_011680675.1). Classification (NCBI taxonomy): domain Eukaryota; kingdom Metazoa; phylum Chordata; class Mammalia; order Diprotodontia; family Petauridae; genus Gymnobelideus; species Gymnobelideus leadbeateri. The sequence goes on from WOXC01010463.1 coordinate 200,010, forward strand.
CAGCATATAGTCCAGTATAGGATCTGCAAATACATTCATGTTAGACATTATCCCAATTACAAAGGCATATTATACTAGGTGTGATGAAAGATGGTAAAGAAGAAATAAAACCAAACAATGAAAAGAAAAAGAACATTTAGTTTGCTTCCATCAGGATTCAGGCTCAGTTCTTTCTAGTTATATCTCTGGATGGCACATTTCTCTCTTTCTTGAGTCTTTCGGGATTGACTTATATCACTGCATTGCTGAAAAGAGTCCAGTCTGTCATAATCGGTCATCATAGATATGGTATGTCTGTGATTGTATACAAATTTCTTCTGATTCTATTCTTCTCACTCAGCATCAGTCTGTATAAGTCTCTCCAGGTAATTATGAAATCCATCACCTCCTCATTTCTTATAGCACAATAATATTCCATTACATTCATATACCACAACTTGTTTAGCCATTCCCTAATTGATGGGCACTTCTTTAGTTTCCAATTCTTTGCAACCACAAAAAGGGCTGCTATAAATATTTTTGTACATATGGGTCTTTCTGCCACTTCTGTGATCTCTTTGGGATATAACCCTAGAAGTGGTATGGTTGGGTCAAAGGGTATGAAATTATTTATAATCCTTTGGGCATAATTCCAGATTGCTCTCCAGAATGGTTGGATAAGTTCACAACTCCACCAGCAATGTATTAGTGTTCCAATTTGTCCACATCCTCTCCAGCATTTGTCACTTTCTTGTTTTTTCATCTTAGTCAATCTGACTGGAGAGATGTGGTATCTCAGAGTTGTTTTGATTTGCATTTCTCTAATCAATAGTGATTTAGAGCATTTCTTCATATGTTTATAGATATCTTTAATTTCTTTCTCTGAAAACTACCTGTTCATATCCTTTGACCATTTATCAATTGGGGAATAACTTGTATTCTTATATATTTGGCTCAGTTCTCTATAAATTTTAGAAATGAGTCCTTTATCAGAGACACAAGTTGTAAAACTTCTTTCCCAATTTCCACCTCCCTCTTGATCTTGGTTACATTGGCTTTGTTTGTACAGAAGCTTTTCAATTTAATGTAATCAAAATTATCCATTTTGCATTTTATAATGCTCTCTAATTCTTGTTTGGTCCTAAAGTCTTCCCCTCTCCACAAATCTGTCAGGTAAACTGTTCCTTGCTTTCCCAAATTGCTTAAAGTATCATTCTTTACACCTAGATCATGCACCCATTTAGACTTGATTTTGGTATATGGTGTTAGATAATGATCTATGCCCAGTTTCTGCCATACTGTATTCCAGTTTTCCCAGCAGTTTTTGTCAAATAGTGCATTCTTATCCCAAAAACTGGGGTCTTTGGGTTTATCGAGCAATAGATTACCATATTCATTAACTGCTGGGTCTCCTGTGCCTAATCTATTCCAATGATGCACTACTCTACACCTCTACCAGTACCAAGCAGTTTTGATGACTGCTGCTGTATAATACAGATTAAGATCTGGTATAGCTAGTCCACCTTCCCTAGCATTTCATTTCATTAATTCCCTTGATATTCTAGACCGTTTGTTTTTCCAAATAAATTTTGTTATTATTTTGTCTAACTCTAGAAAGTGGTTTTTTTGGTAAATTGATTGGTATGGCACTAAATATATAGTTATTTTGGGTAAAATTGTCCTTTTTTATTAATATTAACTCGACCCAGCCACAAGCAATTGATATTTTTCCAACTATTTAGATCTGATTTTATTTGTGTGAGAAGTGTTTTGTAGTAATGATCACATAGATTTTGGGTTTGTTTTGGCAAGTAGATTCCCAAATATTTTATAATGTCTACAGTGACTTTAAATGGGATTTCTCTTTGTATCTCTTGCTGTTGAGTTTCATTAGAGATGTACAGGAATGCTGAGGATTTATATGGTTTTATTTTATATCCTGCAACTTTGCCAAATTTATTTATTGTCTCAAGTAGTTTTTTACTTGATTCTCTAGGATTCTCTAAGTGTATCATCATATCATCTGTGAAGAGTGACAGCTTGGTCACTTCTTTGCCTAATTTCATTCCTTTGATTTCTTTGTCTTCTCTAATTGCTACTGCTAGTGTTTCTAGTACCAGATTGAATAAGAGGGGCAATAGTGGACACCCTTGTTTCACTCCTGATCTTATTGGAAAGGCTTCTAGTTTATCCTCATTGCATATAATACTTGATGATGGTTTTAAATAGATGCTATCAACTATTTTAAGGAAGGCTCCATTTATTCCTATACTTTCTAGTGTTTTTAATAGGAATGGGTGTTGTACTTTGTCAAAAGTCTTTTCTGCATCTAATGAGATGATCATGTGGTTTCTGATAGTTTTATTGTTAATATGCTCAATTATATTGATGGTTTTCCTAATATTAAACCATCCTTGCATTCCTGGAATGAATCCTACTTGATCAGAGTGTATTATTTTTGTGATAAGTTGTTGGAGTCTTTTGGCTAATATTTTATTTAGAATTTTTGCGTCTAAATTCATGAGGGAAATTGGTCTATAATTTTCTTTCTCTATTTTATCTCTTCCTGATTTAGGAATCAGTACCATATTTGTGTCATAGAAAGAGTTTGGTAGGACTCCTTCACTAATTTTCCCAAATAGTTTGTAGAGTATTGGAATCAATTTTTCTTTAAATGTTTGATAAAATTCACTAGTAAACCCATCTGGCCCTGGAAATTTTTTCCTAGCGAGTTCATTGATGTCTTGTTTGATTTCTTTTTCTGAGATGGGGTTATTTAGGTAATTCCCTTCCTCTTCAGTTAATCAGGGCAACTTGTGGTTTTGTAAATATTCATCCATTTCACTAAGATTGTCATATTTATGTGCATACAATTGTAATGGAAATGCAAATTTAAAGATCTTCCCTGCCCCTAGCTTAAGAGCTCCTGGAGCCTGTGGTGGGAGGCTTGTTTTTCAGGAAAGCCCACACCTTGATACTTTGTGATTGGGCAGTGGGTCCAGAAGGTTGTTACATTCTCTGAGCCAGGAGAAGGCTATATAAACTCTGATGAGAGGCTTTGCTTTGGGGCTCACTTTGAGAAGTGTTTTGTGATTTGACCAGATGAGACTCTGGGAAGCCGTTGTTGAGAGCCCCCCGGCTTTGAAAACCCAGATGTTGATGCTTCCCTCTCTGGTTACTGTGATTTGGTATTGATATAATGGTAGGACAGTTTGGAAGCCTGTCTGTTTGATCTGTAAGTTCTGTAACTCTGAAGTTCGGGGTGCTGACCTTTTCCCCTGAACTAGGTAATGTGTGTTTGTTTGATTAAAGTAAGCTTGTTAACCCATTTTGAGTTGCTTTCCTTTTGAAAAGCAGATCTAAGAACCTATATTGGCAGCTACCCTGGGGATATTGGGGTGCTTGCTGCTACACCTCCTTAACTTCTTTTTTGTTTATTTTGAGGTTAGATTTATCGAGTTCCAAGAGGGGGAGATTAAGGTCCCCCACTAGTATAGTTTTGCTATCTATTTCTTCCTCTAATTCCTTTAACTTCTCCTCTAGGAACTTGGATGCTATACCACTTGGTGCATATATATTAAGTAGTGATATTGCTTCATTCTCAATGGTGCCTTTTAGTAGGATATAGTTTCCTTCCTTATCTCTTTTAATTAGATCTATTTTTGCTTTTGCTTTATCTGAGATAAGTATTGCTACCCCTGCTTTTTTTACTTTAGCTGAGGCATAATAAATTTTACTCCAACCTTTTACCTTTACCCTATGGGTAGCCCTTTGTTTCAAATGTGTTTCTTGTAGACAGCATATTGTAGGATTATGGTTTTTAATCCATTCTGCTATCCGTCTCTGTTTTATGGGAGAGTTCATCCCATTCACATTCATAGTAATGATGACTATCTGTCTCTTCCCCTCCATCCTATTCCTTCCCCTGTTTATGTTTTTGTTTCTTCCTTCTCCCTTCCCCTCCTTGAAGTTTTCCCTTTTGACTGCCCCCTCCCTCAGTGTTCACACCCAGTGATCCCCCTTCTTAACCTACCCTCTCCCCTTACTACTGTTTCCCTCCCTTCTAATCCCCCCTTTGTTATCTTCCCCCCCCCCTTTACCCTTCCACTATCTATAGGACACAATAAGTTTTTATATTTATCAGAGTAAATTACTCCCCATTTGATTCCAAACCAATGAGAGTAAATTTCAAACAGTGCTCCTCTCCCTCCCTCCTTTTCCTCTATTTAATGAATTTATGTGTCTATTCACATTAGAATCTTAAACTTCACTGATTAAGTTGATCCCTCTTTGAACCAGAACCAGTGAGAATAGTGTTTGAATGATGTTCCTCTCCCTCTTTTTTTCCCCTCTTCTATAGTGTGTTTTAATGCCTCTTCAGGTGGCATATTTTACCTTTTCCTATCTCATCCTTTCGTTTTTCCCATTACAGTCCCTTTGATCCCCTTAACAGGTTTTTTTTTTTTTTTTAGACTTCAGGTTAGTACATTCATGCCCACACCCTCTATCTAAGTATAACCCTTTTGCAGGTCCTGATAATCATAAAGATTTCGAATATTGACAGTTATCAGCTCCACATATAGGGATGTGAACATTTTGCTCTTGTGGCATCCCAAGTAATGAGCGTGTGTTTGTGGGTGTGGGTGTGTGCACTTATGCATGTGTGAGTCTGTGTTTCTCTTGTTTACCTTTTTATGTCTTTCTTGAGTCTTGTAATTGGAGATCAAATTTTCCATTGAGCTCTGGCTTTTTCATCAGGCAAGTCTGAAAGTCTCTTATTTCATTAAACGACCATCTCCTTGCCTGAAAGATTATGCTCAGTTTTGCCGGGTAGTTAATCCTTGGTTGTAGTCCTAGCTCTCTTGCCCTATGAAATATCAAATTCCAGTCCCTCCGCTCTTTTAATGTAGAAGCTGCTAGGTCCTGTGTGATCCTAACTGTAGTTCCTCGATATTTGAATTGTTTCTTTCTGGCTGCTTGTAGAATTTTTTTCTTTAATCTTCTAATTCTGGAATTTGGCTACTATATTTCTTGGAGTTTTCAGTTTGGGATCTCTCTCAGGAGGAGTCCGGTGAATTCTATCGATAGCTATTTTATCTTCTGATTCCAGGACCTCAGGACAGTTTTCTTTGACAATCTCTTGGAGGATGTTGTTTAGGCTGCTTTTTTCATCATGGCTTTCTGGTAGACCAATAATTCTTAGATTGTCTCTCCTAGATCTCTTCTGTAGGTCAGTTATTTTTCCAGTGAGATATTTTACATTTTCTTCCAATTTTTCGATCGTCTTGTTTTGTTTGATTGACTCTTGCTGCATCATAGAGTTTTGAGTTTCAGTTTGATTGTTTCTAGTTTTTAGCGAATTATGGTCTTCAGTTAGTTTTAGAAGTTCCTTTTTTAGGGAGGTATTTTCTCCAATTATTTCACTGAGACATTTTTCTAAGTTGGTCACTGCCTCCCTGGTCTTTAAAATTTTTCTTAAGCTCCTCCAGGAAAGCTATTTGGGCTTGAGACCAGATCATGTTTCCTTCTGTGGTCTCAGGTGTGGGTAGAGAGTCTATATTGTCCTGTGTATTTTGTTGTTCTTGCCCTGCATAGTAGGCTCAAATAGACTTTCTTGCCTTCCCCTTCTCCTTCTCAGCTTCTTACTTTCCCATTGTGACTTCCTGTTTCTTAGTTTCTCAGGTTATGAGTTTAGGGCCTGATCCTTGACTTTGAATACCTCTGGGTGGCTGGTTTATGGCTAAGTCAGGGAAGTCAGTGAGGAATGTAGATGTGTAGGTGGGGGTGGGTCTGACCACTTCAGAGTTCTGCCTCTATACCCCTGGGCTATAAGTAGGCTTTTGTTGGTGAGGTAATGTCGGGCTTGTAGGAACTCCTCCCTCTCTTCTCTTCAGACTCCTGGCTGTCTCAGTTACACCCCTTCTTGGAGACTCTCAAGCCTGGGGCTATTTTCATTAACTTGGGATTTCAATCTGGGTGGGAGACTTATCTTTGGGTTTTCTGCTTCATGAAGGAGGGATGGGAGGATCAGAGCAGCTAGAATTCACTTTGCCATTCCAGCCCCTGTATTATAAGGGCAGGCAGTCTCCAACCTTCCAGGCTGGGGGCTGAATGCAGCCTGAGAAGCCACTCTCTTCCCTGGGGGCCCAACTCTCCTACCTGGCTCCAATGACCTCTCCAGTCCCTTTGTGTGATGAAGGGGAGATAACTGCGATTCGTCCTTGGTAAGTCTGCAGGCTGAGGCTTTTTCTCTCTCTGGTGTAGTCTGCTTGTCTGCTCTTAGGTCTGAGTTGTGCAGACCCCACACGCTCTGTCCTTGTCCTGTCTGGACACACTGGGCAACCTCCTGGGCTGGACTCTGCCATGCTCTGTCTTCCAGTGGGCTCTGTCATTCCGGAATCCACTCAGATTCACCCCTTGAGACTTAGTGACCGAGGAGCTCAGCGAGGTTACTGCTTCCTTTCCGCCATCTTGGCTCCTCCCCAGAAACGTCAGCTACCATTATAAAGTAGGGGGAGAGGGCTTACTTGATATATGATATTACCAAAGGCCAGAAATAAAGACTTATAACCCAGAATTACTTATTCAGCAGGGTTTTCAGGGGCCATCTACCCTCACTTTTCTTTAACAGAAATGAAAAATGAGCCCCATGTGAATTAATGACTTAATGAACACCACAAATGTAATAAACATCAGAGGTGAAATTTGAAACTTCATCTTCTGTCTCCAGTTCCACTACTCTTTCCACTGTACCATGCTGCCTCCCAAAATTTGTGGTCATTGATATTTGGAAGAAAAGTACATGTTAAAAACAATTTAGTGCCTTAAGGGACTGTGGGGAGAGTCTGTCATTTCAGGAAGCATGTGGAACCCCCTCCATTACAAATATATAAATGTTTCTCTCTAACTTATCAAGTAAGCTCTAGAGAGTTCCCTTTAGTCCATAGAGATCAAGTGATGTGCTCTGGTTTAGATAGCTTAATAAATTTCAGAGGGAGTATTTGAAGTTAATCTTCCTGACTCAGTTACAGTCTGGCATAGAGGATAGAATGTTGATCTTCCTCAGCGTACATGTACACATACACACGCGCCCAACACATACACTTTTTGAAATAAATTCTGGGCAATCCAAGTGTTTTCCCCTGAAACTAAATGTTTTGATTCTTAATATAGTAGCAACGAAAATATTTTCTGCATGTATAAATTATTTCATTTGGAAAATTCTTTGTGTCTGTGTCTTTGCAAGTAAGCAACCAAAAAAGACTAGAAACAGGGCCCTGGAAATAGAAATGAAATGAGTTATTGGGAGCAAAGATATTTCTAACTTCAGAAACCCTATCCTTTTTTTGAAATGTCCAAGGCAAATGATATATTGATTTTTGTTGCACACCCTGCACTTTTCGTTGATTGGTATCAAGGTTGTGGAGGCATCTGGCTAAGCGATTGCAAAATTCTGCCCTAAATATAAACAAAATCCACCATTGTCATCAAATGCAGTAAAGCCTGGCCAATATAGGAATTGTGAAAGTCAGGGTGTTCTATGCCAGCAGAATTGAAAGCATAGATTACAGGAACTCTCATCTTAAAACCTTTCCAAAGCACCTGAGGTATTGTCTCTGTGTTCCTGTAAGTAACCTTTGCAAAGGCAGCCTAAGCATGGCTGAGTGAGATTTGCATTTCAGAGCTGCAGTCAACATCAGGCTACAGAGATATGATGAATTAAAATACATATATATCAGAAGGACAAAGAGATCCTGTGGCACATGGGTACATTTCTTACAATAACACTGGAGCAAGAATTTCAGGGTTACAGCACTCAAGGTCCAACCTCAGAAGGTTTCTAGGAAGGCTGCAAAATGCTTTTTGCATACAAATGAACTCTCCTTGTCCATGAACAGGTTGGACCCTGCCTTGAGCAGAAATGTTGCTGTTGTTGCTAGTCAGTAAGAGATAAAGGTAAGATTTCTCTTCTAACTCAGAGTAAGATTATGTTGAGAATGTTTTTACTAAGAATTTCATATTAATAAACATTTTTTTATTCTGAAACTTAGTAAACTGCCATTTTCCTTCAAGTTAGTAAAAAGTAGGTATATCATCAAGGACTTTACAAGCTCTTCCCTTCCACTTAGGCCAGCTTGCTGCCAAAAGTGACAGCATCCATCAGTGGTATAACCACCAAAAAAAAAAAATTCCGCAGAATTAATAAAAACATCATCTTTTACTGGTGGAAATATTGGTTACTCATCCAAGTAGCAAAAGATATTGGAGCCCCTTACAGAGATAACCTAGCTAATTATTAACACACACGTATGTATGCACATTCAAACATACATGTGTATATGCATGTATGAAGTAGTATGTATGCATACATGTGTATTGTGTTTATTAGATGTATATTGGGAAGGGAGGTGGCATAATGGATAGAGCACTGGGCTTAGAAAGAGGAAGACTTAACTTTATGAGTTCAAATATAACCTCAGATATATACTTGCTGTGTGACCCGGGTCAAGTCACATAACCCTGTTTCAGTTTCTTCATCTGCAAAATGAGCCAGAGAAGGAAATGGCAAAGCACTTCAGCATCTTTGTGAATAAAGTCCCACAGCATTGGATATGACTTAAACTACTGGACAAATATATATATATATATATATATATATATATATATATATATATATATAAATATATATATATATATAAAAATATATATATGTATATATATATATATATATGCATGTACACACACAATCTATGATTTCATTGTTCCAGGGAGCTCCCAATGAAAATTCTTTCTCTACCAATGCTGATTGGCACGTATTCTGCAACTTAGGATCTTAAAGAGTTTTCTGAGGGCACTGAGAGGTTAATGGCTTACCTACAATCACACAGCAATGACAGCAGCAGAGCAACACATCTTGAGACATGGCCCCGTGGCCAAGGAGATCAGGGTTCAAGTCCTCAATATGAAAAATATTATGTGATCTTGGACAACCTTTTAATACACCCCACCACACACTTTAGATATTCTTAGATGATTTAAGATAGAACACCTGTCTGTGTGTATCATTTAAAAAATGTTTCCACTCTAGGAAACTACTATACTGTTGGATTCACTGTTAAGGACAAAGTAGATTAATCATTAACAAACATCTTAAATAAGCATTACCATCTAAAATCATTCCTTACCCCCCTCCCACATAAATACATAGACACACAAAAAGGGATCCAAAACACAAGCTTTCTTTGCATTAACCCTTGGTGGTAGCTCCTTCAGGGCAGAGATTGTCCTATTTTTATTTGGTATATCCAGCACCTAGAACTACTTAGTTTAGAGAAGCTGCTAAACAAATATTTGCTGAGTGAGAGAAGTATTATTCATATTTTTCAGATGAAATAACTTTGACTTAGCAAGATAATGTGACTCATTCATGATCATATACTTTGGATGTTTGCAATTTGTAATGTCAGAACCATAGGAAATCAGATCTGGAAAAGACCTTAGAAATTATGCAATCCAAGCATTAAATTTTTCAGATGAAAACAGAGGAGAAGAGAATTTTCTCCAGGTTACACAGGAAATTATAGTGTCAGAGGAAGAATAAGAACCCATGTCTTTTGTCTCTTAAATATACTAAACATATTTTACATACAGTATAATATCAATAGTATCAATTCAGTGATAAGAAAACTATTTCTGAGTTGTATTTTTTTAAAGCATCTCCTGATGCTGAAAACAGATCATACACATCTCATTTTGGTTTCTCATCTGTAAAACAGGGATGATATTCTGTGGCTACCAGAGACATTATGAAGGCCAGTTATTTAATACTTACTAATACATTTGAAGATGCATTACTTCGAAGTTACTTTCTGTTCACCATATGATATTCCTCAAGGAGCTTAGAATAATTTTTCAACATTGTCTCACTGGCATGTTTTAGAGGCAATATGGTAGAAAGGATAGCGTTCTGCGCTTGGAGTTCGAACATGAGTTGGAATCTGAGTGAGTAAAAGGTAAGCAACCTGAGGGCAGAGTTTCTTTGTATGTTGAGGACATAGCCCAGTGTCTGGTATATAGTGATTGCTTAATATATCCTTTCTGATTGATTTAACACTCCATTCTTGATGTATAACTTTTACTGTTTATATTTAACTTTGCATTTTTATCCCTACTAACTTGTGATTTCATGTATTTTAATTCATGTTTGTTCCTATGGACCCATTCCACTAGCACTGAACCATTCAAAAGCACTTTCTTAGGGAAGATGTTTGTAAACAGTGGTCACAGGTTTAGTTACTGGTGAGATTAAATTCCATTGAGGAAGAAAGGACTGAGGGAAGTGGGGATATCCGTAGTACCTTTAGGCCCTCCTGTGAAAGACATCTGATACTGGCCAAAATCTAACAGATAGGCTTCCCTTCAGTCCCCTCTGGTCTCTTTTGTGAGGAAATGGAACAGATATTCTGCATAGCACAATTCATGGTGAGAATGACTCCTGCTTTGACATGGATATTGAGAGACTTTCAATTTATTTTACAAATATTTGCTGGCAAATAGCAGGATCTCTCAGGACATATGCAAACAAATTGGTTCCCTTAAGGCATAGATCATAGGTTCATGAATCCAGAGCTAGAAGTGTCCTCAGGTAGAGATAGCATAAGGAAGAGTCGGTCTTACCTACCTTCTTTCCCTCTCTGCCTAATCTTATTACAATACATAGAAGTAACTAGTAAATATTTCATTGCATGGATAAGGGACTGACATTTTACATAGAAAATGGCAAGGGCTTACCTTTGAATAAGTTTCTACTAGTTTTTATAGTAATCAATACATGCTTTATTAAACTTATTAATATTAGAAAAATGATTTGACTGGAAAAGCTGCATAGCTTCAATCATTCCAGTCCATCATATGATGTTAATCAAAATGCAGAAAAAGCCATCTATACTCCTTTTCACCACTTATTTATCTCCTACAAACTTCTCAACCCCTTGCAATCAAACTGACCCTACCACTTGATTAAGCAACTCTTAAAGGTTAAAAAAACAACAACCCTCTTAACAGTTCAGTCTGATGATCTGTTCTCAAACCTTGTTGTTCTTGAACTTTTTACTGATTTTGACAATTTGAATGTTCTAATTTTCTGACACTTTTCCCTCCTTGTTTCATTCTTCCCCATCTGACCATTGCTCAGTTCTCTTTGGTTTTCAATGATGTCCACCCTCTATCCATAAGCATCACTAAAGGGTTTCTTATGGGCTTCCTCTTCTCCCACCATTTCCTTTCTCTTGGTTGTTCTCACTAGCTTCTATGGATTCAAATATCTCTCACCAGATGAGCCTTCAAATTCTACAGTTATCTCATTTTTTTTCTCCTGAGTTCCATACCACAATGTCAATTGCTTGTTGGACATCTCTGTCTGACTATTCCATAGGGATTGCCAACTGAATTATGTCCAAAACAGAACACAGGATCTCTCCCACCACACCCTCTTAAAACTTCTTCTCTAAACTTCCCTAAGTCTTGAGGATATCATTATTTTTATCATCATATGTGTTCATATCTTCAAGTGTTCACTCTCCCTCTTATACAACAATTTTCCAAATGTCATTTCCATTTTTATTTCTACTTCCATGTTTTTAGCATCTGCACCCTTCTCTCCAATAAAGTGGCTTCCACCCTAGCTCAAACCTTTATCACCTTTGCCTCAAATACTGCTGTAGCATTCTCACCCTCTACACTCCAAATTCCACAGATGTTACAGTGATACATTTTTTTTTCCTTTTTTGGAGGTGGTAAGGCAGGGCAATTGGGGTTAAGTGACTTGCCCAAGTTCACACAGCTAGTAAGTACAGTGATACTTCTAAAGCCCAGTGGATGGAGTGCTGGGCCTGGAGTCAGGAAGACTTATCTTTCTGAGTTCAAATCTGGCCTCAGATACTTACAAGCTGTGTGACCCTGGGAGAGTCACTTAACCCTGTTTGCCTTAGTTTCCACATCTGTAAAATAAGCTGGAAAAGGAAATGGCAAAACCACTCCAGTATCTTTGCCAAAACAAAACAAAACAAATAAACAAACAAACGACACTGATGGGGACACAAAGAGTTGGAAGCAGCTGAAAACCAAGTGAACAGCAGCAATACCAGCACCTAGAACAGTAGGGCCACTTCATAAATGCTAATTGATTGATTGACTTGTTTCCAAGGCAGTATCCATCCTATATGGGAAAAACATCTACAGACATGTGATTGAGAGGTAGCAAGGTCTGGTGGAAAGGACACAATGGCTAGTGGCATCTGATTGAGGAGTGTTTCAACACACTGATATTTTATAGCTGGAAACAGTCAGAAGTGTCTGTCCCTGTGGACAGATTTTAGGAAGACCATCAAAAAGGGTTAAAGTCACCTGATTCTCAAGCATCAGATCTAGCTGTTAAGGAGTGTCCTATAGTAGTTGATTGCAATCACAACTCCTGCTGTGGTACTTGATGGATTCTAACATAGGCAAGCCCCAGCAGGGCCAAGGAAGGCTTTCCCCTTTCTGTTTTATTTCAGTTTCTTTTCTAACCATACTACCTGAGTGCTAATCGGTTACTGCCTTCACTTTATCCTATTCCTATCTGCAACCCCAACCATCTTTCACACCCACACCATTCATTTTCTGTATATATTGATCTGATCCTGCATTACTTCTGGCACCCCTTGCCTACAAAAAAGTAATTGTACACGTGATCATGATACACATCTCTGAGAATCTGACTTCTTCCAACCCACCAGGGCTATCGGCTGGACTTTTTGGCTTGGGAGCAACCTCTTTCATAGGAGGGATTATACCTAGGACTGTGCAGGAAAACAGATCATAATGACATGCGAGAGCCAATTGTTAGATTTTCATTGTGAACATTACACCTTGTAAATCAGCAAATGTCACCAATTGGGGGACTGATTTATTATATTGTTGATTATCTAGATGTAATAAAGTGATGGAGAAAATATTAAAATGCAGATTAAACTGGAATGGGTTTTGTATATATATATATATATATATATATATATATATATTTTTTTTTTTTTTTTTTTTTCCTTTCAGAGACGTAGTTCTTAACCTTTTACCATCACTTCACTGAATGTACCCATGGACAGCCTGGGCCACCAAAATAGTTATGGTAGCTAGTGTTACTTCCAAACCCTTCCCAACAAAATGCTTTTGCTTCAAGACAAAGAATCCCTAGTAATCATTATGTAAGAAACTATTTTATTCATCCTCACATTAACACAGTTTCTCACAGAGCAATATATCAATAATGAAGAAAGGGTGGGATATTATTGTTTTTCTCTGTCTTCCCCTTATTTCAACATCTCTGTTCTTTACTTCTCCATACCTTTTAGATATTTATATTCAAAGAAGCAAGATGGCTTTAGTTTTCTAAGCTCTTTAGTTTTTAAATCTCAGGCTTTTATAAAGGATATTAATTTAAAGAAGCTACCCTTGTTGTTGTTATATACATATGTCTAAATAACATACACATGTGTGTTATATATACAAATATATATGTGTATGTGGGTTTTGTAATGTACCAGATAACCTATTTTTCTAGCAACTGCTTACATTGTGACTAATGGAAAGTCTGAGAGATATAATTTGGTAATTAACAATCATTTTATTAATTATAGATAGTAAGTAATTAATAAAAAGTGATTAGTGGCACTCTCAGGAAGGAAAGATAAACTTTGGGGACTGCTGGATGCTTATATTACTTTGGAAGAGTGGGTTTTCCAGACAGGCAGAAATCAACCTTTATTGGTTAACAATTAATGAGAGACTGAATATTATAATTAGAGATGGTAGAGCTTTGGCCCTGGAGTCAGAAGGACCTGAGTTTGGATCCGGCCTCAGACACTTAACGCACACAAATAAAAACCTAGCCATGTAATCTTGGGCAAGTTACTTAACCCCAATTGCCCTCCAAAAGGCAAAAAAAAAAAATTAGAGATGGGCCTGGTCTAATGAGTGACTGGGTACATGACCTTGATCATATCACTCTTGGACCAAGAGACCACACCCAGAACACACCCACCTTGGGAAATGTGGACAAAGGGATCTGCCTCCACCCAAGTCACTTATGTTTCAGTTGGAGAGAGTCTCACCCAACACTGAGGAGAATATTAACCCAAACTCATCTATCAGCAATGTCTTTGAATGAGAAAATAGAAAGGGGAAAAAAAAATCCTGGATACTCCCCTATATTAATAGATTATTAATAATTATCTTTCTCAATACTTAGCATTAAGAAAGTTCTTCTAAAGCGTTCACCACAAGAGGCAGTGTAATGGAAAGAACATCAGCCTTAAGAATCAGAAAGATCCTCTGCACCTCAACTTCCATAGTTGTGAAATGATCCATTTGGACAAAATGTTCTCTAAGATTCAGCCTGGTATTCAAATAATAGAATAACTTAGGACAGATTTTCTTATCTTTCTGTGTATATGTGCACATGTATGTGCACACATATGTATATGTATATATATGCATGTTCACAATGAATTCTGGGCAATAGCTAATTTTAAAACCAGCCAATTTCCAGAATTACCTGGTAGCTTTCCCCATAAAAAAGAACTTGGAGACACATTAAGTAAGAGTTCACCTCATGTGTACCTGAATTTCCATGTGATCTTTTTACCTAAATTTTCCTAAATCTAGATTTCTTAACCTGCAGTCCACGAATGTTTTAAAAAATATTTTGATAGCTGTATTTCAATAAAATTGGTTTCCTTTGGATCCCATTATTTTATTTTATGCATTAGAAAAATATTCTGAGAAAGGGTCCATTGACTTCACTAGAATGCCAAAGGGATACACTACATACCCACATGCACACACACAGAAAACCATTGAGAATTTCTGTCCTAAATTATTCTATAATTGAAGTTTAGAATGCCATTCTGAGCTTTAGAGAACATCTTGTCCAAGTTCATCATTTCATATCTGTAAAAGATGAGGTGCTGGGGGCAGCTAGGTGGCACAGTGAGTAGAGCACTGGCCCTGGAGTCAGAAGGACCTGAGTTCGGATCCGGCCTCAGACATTTAACACACACAAACAAAAAACCTAGCCGTGTGACCTTGGGCAAGTTACTTAACCCTAATTGTCCTCCAAAAAGCAAAAAAAAAAAAAATGAGGTGCTACAGAGTCTTCTGATTCTAAAGTCCAATGCTCTTTCTAACTGTGTATCACCATTCAAAAAGTGTTGGACCTGGAGCCAGGAGAACCTGAGTTCAAATAGGGCCTCAGAAACTTGCCAACTCTGTGACCCTGGGCAAGTCATTTAACCCTATTTGTCTGTTCTCTCATCTGTAAAATGAGCTGGAGGAGAAAATGGCAAGCCACTCCAGTATCTTTGCTAAGAAAACCCCAAAACTGGGTCATGAAGATTTGGAGCTGAACAACAAATGCTCCTTCTTATGATGAACTCTTTAACAGATCTTTCTGAATGCCAAGTCTTAGCAGCTGCTAGATAAATAGGTTGCCTGGTACAGTAGAAAAAGTATCAAGCCTTGAGAATATGACAAAATCATTTATTCTTTCTGACATTCAATTGCCTTATCCCTAAAATAGGGACAATTATAACTGTGTTACCTTACCTCACAGGATTGTGCTAAGGGACGACTAAGATGATAAGACTTTTGTAAACCTTACTAAAAAACTAAAATTTGGTTCATCTTGAAGGTGGCTACCTAATTTGTACTGGACTTGGAGTCAGAAAGCCCTGGGTTCAAATCTGGCCTCAGATACTCACTATCTGTGTGACCCTGGGCAAGTCACTTGATTTCTGTTTGCCTCAGTTTACTAATCTGCAAAATGGGAATAATAATAATAATAATAATAGCACCTACCTCACTGAGTTGTTTTAAAGATCAAATGAGAGAACACATTTAATATGCTTTGTAAACCATATAATTGCTAGCTCTTGTTGTTTTCAATAATAATCCTTCAAGCATTATGTGAATATCAATTCTCCTCATTACTTGATACATCGTTTTTATCACACTCAAGACTTTGACCTTTATCCTCCTTATAATGCATAGTTTTTGAGAGAAGGAACAATTCTTTGACTCTCTTTCTTTCTCTCTTTGCATTCCCAATGTTTAGTTCATTGTTACACACAGAGTGAATACTCAAAAATGCTTATTGACTTATCTTGTAGAAACATGGTAGGAAACACATACTAGCTTCAACCTTTTCATTTCATCTAACATTTGAAGAAGATAAATGCACAGTGTAAAAGACTTCAAATCATCAACATGAGATACATCTGAAATGAGAATATACCCAATTCTGAATCCTAAACTACTGTTTTTGCCAGTTTTGATAAGGGAGTGATGGCTCCTTCTAATTCATGGGTAGCATATTCAATAATGTAGGGTTGACTTGACCCTGTCAGCTAGCAAGGGCTTGGAACAGGTTAATGAGGTGTTAGGTAAGAAACTACCTCATCCCCTATTAAGCAGTTTATTATCTAAATGGGTTTAATTACCAGCAAATTATGTTTACATATAGCCAAGGTTTAAGACAAATGAGAATGCAAGTTTAAGAGATATACCTCTCCTTTCTATGACCTTTTAGTTAAATTTTCAAAGACTTAACTTCTTTTTTATGGGACTATGAGAGACCTCATGATATGGAAAGAAGTTTAGCAGAATGGAGTTTGGCAGAAGGGACAGTGCAGAGGACAGTATGGAGGGGGGGGACAGGTATGACAGTGAGCTCAATCAAACTATACATACAATCAGAAGTGAATTTGGTCCCTGTCCCAAAACAAGTTGGGTGTGGGAAGTAGAAAGGTAGACTTGAGATAAGAGTGTGACAGTAGGGAAGCTCTGAGTGTGGGTTCCAGAGGTAGTTAGGTCTCATGGCATTATGTGTTGGTGGAGAATGATGGTCATTACAAGGAGGAAGCCCTCTTCCCCATATTGGCATCTTGAAGCAAAGCCCTTCCCCCCCACCCATGCATGCCAATTATCGGCTCACAGGATGGAATTAATAATGGTAAATGTGAGGAAGCCTAGTATTCTTACAGACATTGGTGAAAGTTGTGGTGAACCAAGAGGATTTTTAAACCTATTAGTCTTTTGAATAATGATGATTTTATTTTTTTAGAAACTGATTTTAGGCATCATCAGTCAATTAATAAAGCACTTTTGAGGGTCTCCTATGTTTTAGGCATTATTCTAAGTACCTGGGAATATAAAAATAAGAATAGAAAAGTCCCTACCTTCCTTTTCCACCCTTTCTTTGTATTTCTAGCTCTTGGCCCAGTGCCTGTAGACTTTTCTTGACTCAAGGATATTATATTCTAATGGTGAGAAATAGGCACATGTACATGTATAAACATATATAAAACTGATAACAAATCAAACAAGAAAGAGTTTTAGAAGGAAAGTATTGCATTAATACCTGGGGAGAAGCAGGGGAGGGTTCATGTAGAATGTGTGTGAGCTGAGATTTCAAGGAGGTCAGGCAGTCTATGAGTTGGGAGGGAGCACAGAGTACATTACCAGCACGTAGCTCCAGGCTGTGCCAAAACATGGAACTAGGAGATAGCATGCCATGTACGAGAAACCGCAAGGCCAGTTTGGCTAGATGCAAGATGCAAGAGAGAAGATAATGTAAAGTGATCTTGGTTGAGTACCTACTAAATACCATTAAACTACTCAACTATGTATGTCAACTAGCCTGCAGGTGCATAGAATTCAAATAAAAGAGTTATAAGAGTTGGGTTTTGTTGCTGTAGGTTTTATTCTGCTTTAATCTGTGATGTCATTTTACAAGATAACTCACATGAGGGAATAGTTACCTCATCTCAGAGTGAAGGTATTCTGTAATATTACTGGGGAGGAGGCAGATAAGTTAAGGTCTGGTGCTGACAACAACAATGACAAATCTTTTGGGTTGTAGGACAACCTTTTCTAACAAATAACTGTTAGCTGAAAGTTAGACAATTATCTGACCTTGTTCATTTTTGTGAGATAGAAAGTGCCTGTGCTTATGGTGGTAGGAGGCCATATAGGGGCTGACTGGATCTTTGGGGGTCACATGAAGGGAATACCTTAAGACTGGGGTAGTTCTTGGACTTTTAACCTGAAAGTATACCAAATTGTTTGCACTGGGATCATAGTGGTCTCCAGGCTCTAGGATCCTTCTAAATCTCAATCATTCTAGCAGGTTCTGAAATGAACTGGAAACCTCCAAAGACCCCTTATATTCCAGGAAGCCCTGAGACTATATGTGTTCTAATAGTGCCAGGAAATATGCTGAGAGAACTTTCACAGCAAGAGGAAAAAAATACAATAAGTGGCATATGGTGAATGGTACTCCTTCGTTTTTGTGTCAACTGTTAACATTTTGAAAGGGGTTTGCTGTCTAAAAAGAGAGGTCCTAAATGTTAGATGATTCAATGTCTTTCTGACTATGGAACCATTCATATAAACTAGTTTGACACTGTGAACTCTTCCTCTTCAGAAATATGGTGGGTGTTATTTCAAATACATTTCTTGGGAGGAGATGAAAGGTGGGTGGGATTAAACCCTGCTTTATCTCTCTTTCTCTTATTTTCTTCACCACTGGTAGCCATTTGAACAGTTCTCCAAATGGAGCCTGTATTACCCTGTAAAGGGGCCTATCTGGCCATCTGTTATGTATTAAAAAAAAATTAACTAAATGAATTTACTTTTGTAAGATGGCTAATCCACTCACAGTTGCATAAGCTGAGCTCAGAAGTCCAGGCCTGTCAGCAACATTCTGGCCAAAATATGACAAAGAAAAATCATCACTTCATATGGAAAAGTATCACATAGAGGTGAGATTTTCACATTCCAGTGAGAAAATGTAAATTACTGAGTATTTCATTTGTTGATCTGGAAAGGAAATCAAATGATTCCTACATTTCTTTTGAAAGTTATGGTTTCCAACAAATTTTGTGAGGATTTGGATGGCGTAAGAAAAGAACCCTCCCTGCATTTGGAATTAAAGAATCCATGTCCAATTTTTAGCTCTGCTACTTGCTAGTTTTGTGACCATAAGCAAATAATTGCATGCGTGTGAAATGAGATGAATATGTTGGACAAAATAATCTGTGATTCATTATTTATCATCGCCTTTTTAAAAAAATTGTGTATTTATTCATCAGCAACAAACATAAATATTTCAATATCTAAAGAATAAAAAAACTGGAATTGCATATATAACTGTATATTTAGCGTTAGTAAAAAAAAAAAAAACAAAAATAAAAAAAAAAACAAAAAAAACCTCTCCCTGTTTGTTGTTCGAGATTCTTTCCCAAATTGAAATTTTTGATCACATTTTTAGATAAAGTAATCTATTACGAATTCTGGATTCCAGACGATTCTCTGGGAACTCAGGATTCTAGAATTTTAAAATTCAGTTAAACAAATATTTCTTAGGTACATCCTATATGGAAAGTTCTTTGCTAGACTGGAGATACAATGATGCACAGTTTCTGCCTTAAGTAAGTTAAGCTCCAGAAAAGAGACATGGACAAATCTAAAGAGAGCCACAAGGATGGCTAGGTGGCTCAGTGAATAGAGTACCGGCCCTGAAGTCAGGAGGACCTGAGTTCAAATCTGGCATCAGACACTTAACATTTACTAGCCATGTGATCTTGGGCAAATCCCTTAACCCCAATTGCCCTCCAAAAAGTAAAAAAAAAGAGAGAGCTACAATACAAATTATAATATGAAAAGTACATAGGAGAAATTGAATAGATTTGTGTAACTGATTAAAGGAAAGAGAATTCGGGATTTAAATTCTGCCTCATTTACTTGGTATCTGTATAATAATTGGCAAGTTATATAACCTCTTTGGGGCTCAGTTTCCTCATATATGAAATGAGGAAAGTGGGTTTCATGGCCTCTAAAGTCTTTTCTACCTTTAAATCTATGACCCCATGAACTTAAAATTGCTTCTATCTGGAGGATCAAGAAAACAAAAAAGCTTCATGGAGGTGTTGTCACCTGAGGCGAGACCTTGAAAGAAAGGGAAAGAATTCAAGGGAAAAAGAAATGGGGAGACCATTCCATAAGTGGTAGACAGTATGTGTAAAGACATGGAGATATGAGGAGGCAGTACCAGATATGAGGATAGGAAATATCATCAATAAGCACGAGATGAGGTTCATGATGAGGTTTTCTAGAGGATTATTTAAAGCAATGTCCATGGAAGAAAGGTGTAAGACTATAAGTATGCTTGTTTTTCTCCTTCACTTCTAGAGAGTTTGGAAAGCTGGGACACTGTTATGAACAGATTTTGAAACTCCAATAAAAGATTATCAGTTTGTCATTTCAGGAATAATATTAAACCATTTTGTTCTCAGTGACCCTTGGAAAAGCAGATGTGCAAATGTCCTTTCCACTTGCCTAGCTCATCTTTATGATAATGAAAAATGGGCTGAATCTTTTAGTCTGGAGAATGAGAGGTGATCTAGTATGGTAGGGGCTACACTTACTCCATGGAACCTCTTTTTTCCCCAAAAAAGGCAATGAAACTTATTCTTTCATCTTCTCAAACCTCACTCCCCAACAGTAATCTTTGATTCAGTGACACTGGGTTGTTGGCTGTTCTACAAACAAGACACTCCATCACTTGACTCTGTGCATTTTCTCTGGCTTCTCCATGCCTGGAATATTCTCCCTCATTCACTTTAACTACTGACCTCCTTGGCTTCCCAATCAAAATCCTGCCTTCTGGGGGTGGAGCCAAGATGGAGGAGAAGAAACAGCTCATCCAAGCCACTCTGCCCCCAGATTCCCTCCAAACTATGTAAAAGGGGACTCTGAACAACTTCTGGAGCCCCAGCACCCACAGAACAACACAGAGAAGCTAACCTCCCACTGAGGACAGCCCAGCAGCCCTGCAGGAAGGACCAGCGCAGCGCTCCGGGAGCTGGCAGCGCGCAGAGCGCAGGGAGCCTACCCGAGCCAAGCCCAGGTCCCCGTGAGCCGAGGTTTTATCCCCAGGGCGGCAGGGCCAGCAGCCGGCTGGAGAGACCCCAGAACACCAGCACCTGTGGCGAATCCAGAATTATCAACACAGACATGCCTAGGACAAAGTGAGAGGTTAGTGCCCTATGGACTTTGGGACCAGTATTTGGGGAATGTGTCGGCTTCCTCCCCTGGGGGCTAGAAGCCACTGAGGAGACACACCATTTTGTAGTTTTCAGAGGCAGCTCCAGCTCCTGGCCTGCGAACTGCAGGGAGATACAGCGATCAGTCCTGGGGGGTAATCGCTCATGCTTTAACCTCACTGGATCTGGATTGTGATCTGGGGTGGAGGTCGTGGTTGGGCTTCCAGCTTCCAGAAAGGAAAGTTGTCCCCCCACAGGTTCGGGATGAAAATTCCTGTCTGGTAGCAGAGCCATAGTGTGGCAACAAACCCAAAAGTCAATTAATTAAGTGGCAACATGCCAAGGCAAAGGAAACAGAAAAATGCAACCCTAGACTCCTATTTTGGGGGCTTAGAGCGGGTAAAGGACTGTGAGGTCAGAAGTCCTGCTCTAAAAGCCCCAGGGGAAAACATGAGCAGGTTGCAGGTCATAGAGGACTTTAAGAAGGACTTTAAAAATCAAATAAGAGAAGTGGAGGAAAAATTGGAAAGAGAAATGAGAAGGATGCAGGAAAAGTATGAAATGAGGGTCAACAGCCTGACTGAGGAAAACAACACCTTAAAAAATAGACTAACTCAAATGGCAAAGGAGGCCCAAAGGGCAATGAGGAGAAGAATGCCTTAAAAAGTCGAATTTGCCAGATGGAAAAAGAATCTCAAAAGTTCACTGAGGAGATTCATTCCTTCAGAGTTAGACTGGAGCAAATGGAAGCTAATGACTTTATGAGAAATCAAGGTGCTGTTAAGCAGATCCAAACAAATGAAAGATTAGAAGGCAATGTGAAATATCTCATGGGAAAAACCACTGACCTGGAAAATAGATTCAGGAGAGACAATTTAAAAATTATTGGACTACCTGAAAGCCATGATCAAAGAAAGAACCTAGAAATCACCCTTCAAGAAATTCTCAAGGAAAACTGCCCTGATGTTTTAGATCCAGAGGGCAAAATAGAGGATGAAAGAATCCACAGATCACCTCCTGAAAAAGATCCCCAAAAGAAAACTCCCAGAAATATTATAGCCAGGTTCCAGAATCCCCAGATCAAGGAGAAAATACTACAAGCAGCCAGGAAGAAACAATTTCAATATTGTGGAAACACAATCAGAATAGCACAGGACCTGGCAGCTTCTACACTGAGGGATTGAAGGGCATGGAATATGATATACCAGAAGGCAAAAGAGCTGGGAATGGACTCAAGGGTCACCTACCCAGCAAAACTGAGTATTTTGTTTCAGGGGAAAATATGGTCATTCAGTGGAATAGAGGACTTTCAAGCATTCTTGAGGAAAAATCCAGAATTGAATAGAAAAGTTGACATCCAGACACAAGAAGCAAGAGATGACTGAGAAGGTAATCAGGGGAAAGAAATCAAAAGGAACTTATCAAAGTTGACCTATTTACATTCCTATATGGAAAGACAAAATCTGTGACTGATGAAATCTTTCTCACTATGAAAACAATGGAAGAAGGGGGTGTGGTCATATGAATACATATGTGAATGTGTGTGTATATGGTTACAGTTATATATGGATAGAGGGCATAGGTTGAATTTGTTGGGAAGGGAGGATACTCAAGGGGTGCAATTATGAGGTGAGAGAGGAAAGTCCTTTGAATGGAGGACTGAATTTGCAAGAGGAGATGGGGAGAGACAGGGTAGGGTAAACTATCTCATGTAGAAGAAGCAAGGGGAAGTGGTTGCAAGGGAGGGGGAGAATAGGAAGGCAAAAATGCAAAACCACATTCTCATTGAATTTGGTTCAGGGAGAGAATGACATACATATTAAATGGGATATCTCAACCTGCAGCAGAATAGGGGGAAGCAGGATGAAAGGAGGGATGATGGACGGGAGGGCATCCTTGGGGGGAGGGGAGGTTGGAAGTACCCACTATAGAAGAGGGACAGGATCATGTAGGGAATGGACCAGGTGGGAGGTGGGATGACTGGGAGGGAATTATAAGCAGCCTTGTACAATATATCTACTATGATAATGTTTTGCATAGCTAGACATATACAACATATACTGAATTACTTATCTCCCCAGAGGGAATGGGTGACAAGGGAGGAAAGAAATGGATCTGAAATTCAAGGTCTTAACATTAAATGTTTCAAATATATATAAATACTATTATTAATACTCTTTTGCTTATAATTGGGAGATAAGATGTGCAGGCATTGGGACACAAAGATTCACCTTCCTCTAATGGAAAAGTTGAAGGGGGTATGGGAGAAGGTATGGGAGAGAGCAGATTGGAGGAAGCGATATCTTGCGGGACTGCTATTCTGGGAGGGTGGGTAGGGGAAAAACAGGGCGGGGGAATGATTATAACTCAAAATCTGGCAGAAATGAATGATGTAAAATAGAAGTTAATAAAGCATTTGTTTAAAAAAAAATCCTGCCTTCTGTAGGAAGCCTCCCCTATTCTCTTAATTCCAGAGTTTTCCCTGTTAATTATCTCCTATTTCTCCCAGATGTAGCTCATTTTGTATATAGTTGTTTGCATTTTGTCTCCCTCATTATATTGTAAGCTCCTTGAGGTCAGGGAATTTCTTTTGCTTCTTTTTATATTCCCAATGTTTATCACAGTCCCTAGCCCACAGTAGGTAGTTAACAAATGTTAATTGATCAATGGATGAATTGATCTTGAGCCCCGATGGACTAAGATCCAAAATACTGACATTACTTAACCGGTCACCTAATCACAAAAGCTCCATTCCCCTGGTGTGGGGATAAGGGTTGGGATACGTCCCAAGGCTTGATGTGCCTTTCTGACCATACATGCCTGATAACAAATGAGAAGGGGAGAGTAGTGCACCTGGATATACTATATCCCTGATGAATATCCTTCCCAGGGTAGTATTAATAAACTGTCTTAAGTTAAATATTACATGTTTACAAGGTATTCATTTAGTTCCAGTCCTAGCCCCACACACCCTTATTTATTTGAATGGAGGACTGAATTAGACATATAAAAATTAGAAGCTTAATTGAGATATACTAAACAAGAATAAAAGTATAAAAGATACCCAACTTCTTCAAGAAACTTTTCTGGTTATCCTTAATGCTACTGTCTTTCTTAGGGACTATTCAATTTATCCTATGTATCTTATTTGCAAGTAGTTTACATGTCTCAGCCATTAGATTTTAAACTCTTTGAGGGCAGGGTCTTTTTTTGACCCCTTTTTTTGTCTCTCCAGTCCTTAACACAGTACCCAGAACACAATATCAGCTAATACATGTTTGTTGATGACTTAATGAGACCAATGCTGCATTTAAATACCAGATTGAGCTCTCAATGACTATTGAAAAGAAAACATCAGGGTGGCTAGGTTGCGGAGTGAGTAGAGTGTCAGCCCTGGAGTCAGAAGGAACTGAGTTCGGATCCGGCCCCGGACACTTAACGCACACACAAACAAAAACCTAGCTGTATGACCTTGGGCAAGTTGCTTAACCCCAATTGCCCTCCAAAAGAAAAAAACAAAACAAACAAAGAAAGCATCAGGAAGCAGAATTATCCTTACTTAGACAACCACATTAAATACTAAAGGGAGGCAACAAATACTCTACCTATACCTCCAAAACATTCTCTATTCTGCCTTTTCAAATTCTTATTGTGATGATTTACACTAAATTATTTATATCTTAATGTCAGATCATCCATAGGATCTTAAATCACTTGCATTGTGATAATACCAGGTAGTCCTAGAAATGCTATCCTTTACAGTATATCTGCTATTGCACTAGTTAGAATTCTTCAGAGAGTGAAAGTTTATTGGTTTACTATCACAGCATCTGATCAATGAACAAATACTCAGAGACCAATTTTGTGGTTCCTTCCCTTCTAGAGTGAGCAGTGGGTTTACTGCTTAATAGAGCAAATATGATGGCTTAGCTTGGCATGGTGTTGGCCATAACTCATGTCTTCCATATACAAAAAAGTGACCTGGGGATTTGTCAATATCCCACAGAATTCACTGTTGCTATACTAAAAACAGAACCATCCTGAGACCAGTGACAAGCTGACTACCCATTTTGGTTTTCATACCTCTCTGATGACAAATAGGTTTCTTCCCATTCCCCCACAGAGACTGGTGACCCTACTGACTCTTATTAGTGGCTTTCAGGGAGCCATGCTCAGAATTTCAGCTGATGCTTGCAAATCAACTTTGAGACATTGAAAATAAAATTTTGCCAGTTCCTTGAAAAACGAGCCTGTTATATATTTGAATCAGTAAAAAAATAATAATGTTTTAACACAAAGGATACTGTTTTTCTGTGGGGTTCCTCATGCTGTGGGGGCTTATGTGGCCTGATTTTCTTGGCATTCTTTGCATACAAGCTGTTTTCTAAGAGCCAGGCCTGCTAAGGTATTACTTTTGAATTTATTATATTGAAATTCTATATTTAAAAGAAAAGCATGGATAATTAAATATGTGTAATAGATTGTAAGTTTCTTGGGGGGGGTGGCTTCCTTCCCTTCCTTTCCTTCCTTCCTTCCTTCCTTCCTTCCTTCCTTCCTTCCTTCCTTCCTTCCTTCCTTCCTTCCTTCCTTCCTTCCTTCCTTCTTTCCTTCCTTCCTTCCTTCCTTTCTCTTTCTTTTTACCTGGTTCAAGGCCTAGCATATAGTAGACACTGAATACATATTCGTGGAATTTCTTCCCTAAAGGCATGGTCTATGTCACATTTCATAGAATCTTTTCAATAGATTGAGACTTAAAGGTCGTCTATTCTTACATCAGTTGAAATGTAGAAATCACCTCTAAAGCAGAATATTCATCTGGCCTCTCCTTTAACATCTCCATTTCTACTAAAGTATGACTTGCTTCTTTATTTCATTTTAAGACAGCTCCAATTCTTAGGAAGTTTAAATGGTCTTTAAGTCATATGAAAATTATATTTCCTAAAGCTCAACTGAGCCAGATTCCTTTTAAATGCTGAGAATCTCTTGGATGTTTGACATTTTCAATGACTTCAAAGGAGATTCCATATATATATAAAACAACTTCCCAAATTGGAGGTGAATCTTAAAGGAGAATCTGTTATGGAGATTAGATGGATTTGTAGCTAGATAAATATTTACCAAATGCTTACTATGTTCTGTGCACTATGCTAAGTATTAGAAATAGAAATACAGACACAACAGATTGAAGTCCAGCAGCTCATACAGAAGATCACCTGGAGCTGAAGACTTGGTATCTCTGCTTTCTGACAGTCCAACACCCCCAAGAAGGCACCACAGGGCCCTGAGAGTTAGCTTACTGGTACACGCTGAACTAGAACACTTGTGAATGTGAACAACAACACAAATGTAAGCTAATTAACTTAAATTCTGGGCTTTGCCTTTCATTCTACCATTCTTTTTCAATCCACCACCCTATGTAATTTTGCCCAAGTCATGAGAGTTAATAGAGAACCTCTGAGAGTATAGATATTTTCTATGAGAGACACTCAGAACTCATACTGTTCCTAGAAGGTGATGGAGTCCTGGGAGCATGTGATCATTCAAGTGTTGTTTAAAGACATTTTAGATGCTTAGGAAGAGTCATAGGAATCCTGGACCTGTCTGAAAAATTCCATTTTCCCTAAACATTAATTGGACCATACATAACCCTAAAGGGTAGAGGACTATGACTTTATATGATACATTTTCTGTTGAACTGAATTAAATTATTTAGTATAAAGCATAGTATCTCAGTAGTTTCCACAAGTGAAGGCCATCACAGTTGAGTTCATAGGATTACTCCAGACAGAGATATATAAACTAGATATCCTCTGGTCTAGACATGTAAACTTGGGGGAGAGAGGTCGTGATTCTAGAGTTACAATGGATGATTCTAGAGATTTTTATTATAAGTCAAGGCATAGAAACTTGAGCTTAAATAGATATACAGCAAACCACAAGACATATAAAATGTTTGACCCATGAATAATATAGAAGTCTTTTCAAGATTCCCTGGGGAAGTAAGGTACTAAGTTGCTGTTGACTTTACAGTGTTTAGAATTAGACATTGAACTATAATTCTATTGGCACTTCATCTTCATCTCTGTATTTCCTTTCTTGATGTAAATATAATATAGAATGAATTTCTTTCTGGGTCATCTCACCCCTCCAAAAAAAACAAACAAACAGAAATGTAGGGAGAAAATGCAAAGCTTTCATTTCATCACGATTGATTATCTAATTCATCTTTGTTTGGGAGTGACAAGTCCAAGAATTTGTGATATCTAATTCATCTTTGTTTGGGAGTGACAAGTCCAAGAATTTGTGATATTGGTTGAGGAAGGAAGGAAGGAGAAATGACTTGGGTGTTCACTAAATGGAATATTATTCCAGATTTCCTAAGGGGTTAGGAGACACTTGTTTCCTATGGTGGGGAATGTTTCCATTATAGGAAGGAAGAACTTCTACCTCCCACTCCCCTACCCCATAAGAGCATAGATTTAGAGCTGGAATAGACTTTGAAATAACATCTATTTGAGCCCCCTCATTTTACAAATAAGGAAACCAAAGCTCAAAATGGTTAAGTGAATTGTCAAAGTTATACAGATAAGAACAGGGGCAGATTTGAACTCAGGTTTTCTGATTCCAAGCAAATGCTGTTTGCTATATTCACTGTTTACTTTTACTTTATCTTACAATAGCTTTGTAGGTAAAGTCATACTCAAACTACTACTCCCAGTGTCCCATTGCCATAATGTCTATTTTCTAGGGTCTTTCCTGACCCCTCATACTATACATGACTGAGAGCTATACTCTCTGGGGGAAACCACTAATCTCCTGTACCAGTACAGCTCTACCCAAGATCCAATTATCCAACCAACCTTTGTACCACAATGGCCCACCATCAACAAATGAATCCCTGCCAAATACAGCTATAACTCGTCAAGATTCAGCATGATGCATTTTAATAAATATTTAGTATAGACAGAATAAAAAGGTCTAGATGACCATTTCCTGGAAAACTGGGTTTTGTTCTTTTTCTATTGATATGAATCCAGTCAGTTAGTAAATTATAATTTATTAAGCATTTACTATATGTCAAGCACTGCACTAAATGCTGGAGATGAAACAAAAAAAGAAAAAGAAAAACAATCATCCCTGCTCTCAAGCAGTTTACAGTCTAACATGTCCATTAGTTTCCCTTTATTGTTCTAGACTTAGCCTACATTGATTTTTGTTTATCGTTAATGACTCTGCTGGTGTAAATGCTATAGGAAAGGTTAAGTTGGCCAAACTCTATAGGGATTTTAGACCAAGTTATGTTTGCTGGATTTTTTTCCCTTTTCCAATTATCCAGGAAAGGGATTCACATTGCACTAGGATGAGAGGATAGGATATAGCTATAGCTATATACCTATATATGTTAATATAGGAATATTGCTATAATGTAGAAACATATAGATGTAGATATATGTATAGATATCTATATGCACATATGTATGTATAATGTGTGTCCATACATACATGAACACACACATACACACACACACACACAATTTGTCCAAGTATAAGGGAGCTGAGGGAGCCTAAGGGAAATAAGGAGGCAGATTAGGAACAAAGCAGAGACTCTTGGAAGTCAGGAGACATGGAAGCCGACTTTCTAGCCAGGAAGTCCAGCTCTGCTTTCTCCTGCCCACTGGAGCCACACCAGTGCTCTGAACATTAAGCCGGGTTTACTGCTTCCCCCGTGGCTATGCCAGTCACATTCAACAACAGCTGCCACAGCCTTAATGACAGAGCCTGTGGGAACCTAATGAGCACCCCTACACCTGTGCATCTCTAGGAGACAGCTGCTGCCCTCCCCTTCTTCCTCCTTCCCCAGTCCTCCCCTCATGTACACTCACTGTCTGCTCCTCCCCAAGGATACAACAGTCTTCTCCCACCCTCAAGTTGGTTTTATACTTCTCTTATTATCTGTTTCTAGTCATTTCCACATCCCTTAATGACAGCAGGGGTGAGTGGGGTGGGGGTGGGGGTAGGGAATCTAATTTCTTTCTGGCTGTCATCAGACATCAGAGTGAAATATAAAATGTGCTTGTCTTGGAGCTAATATCAGGGACACAGCAAATGAGCATTTTTTTTTTTCTGAGCAGGCGGTAAGGGCAGGACAAAGAGGCAAAGGGGACAGAGCAAGAGAGTCTAAGAGATTCCAGTACTTAGATCTTCACAACAAGCACTGGAAAGATCCAGGGTTTTGCTAATGGGGGAGGAGTGACTGGTCAAGATGAACCTTCAGGGTAGTTAGGTGGCAGGGTGGATGGATTGTTAAACCTGGAGTAATGAAGACCTGAGTTTGAATCCTGCCTCAGACACGTAAGAGCTTTGTAACCCAGCATAACTCACTTTATCTCTTACAGTAACAATTATTTCATCTGTAAAATGGGAATAAAAAAGCGCCTACTTACCTTCCACAGCTGCTGTGAGGATCAAAGGGGATAGATAACAGCTGCAAAATGTTTTCCAAACTTTCCAGCATGTATAACACTGACTATTATCTTAAATATGTTCTCACTGTAAAGACGAGGGTGTTTAATTGGGTTAGGGGCTTCTGGGGTATACAGTAGAATGGGCAAAAGCACTTAAATGCACAGTGAGGTGATTGTGAGATAGCAACATACAAAACAGTAGCTTTCACTTAACAGAAAGGAAGGATAAGAAAATGTTCATTCCCCTTTAGTTTGCCTTCAGCATCTCTTTTGTGGGCAACTAAACTTTTTGTTGCATTTCCTAATTTGGCTATTTGACATATTATCAATTCTTATGCATGCAATATTATGTAACTGCATTAATGTGACCCTCTACCACTGTTTTTGTACAAGAATTGACTCATGCCTGGAATGTTCCCACATCTCATCTCCACCTCTTAGAAACCCTTGTTTCCTACCAAATGTACCATAAGGGCCATTTCCTATGTAAGGCCTTTCCTCTTCTCCTTCCTCCTCCAATTGTTAGCTTCCTCTTCCTCCTAAAATATATTTGCTTAATTTTTTTATCTCCTTTGTCTATATGTGGTGTGTGAATGAGTAAAGCATGAATTCCTTGAGGAAAACCATATATATATATATATTTTTTTTTTCCTTTGTATCCCTAATGGCTCTAGGATTGAATCATGTTTTTTTTTTTTGACATGAATCATGTTTTATAAGCACTTAATAAATAACTATTTATTGAATTATATTGAATAAAATTGGAAAAAAGCTAGGTAGCTCTGTGAATGGAGAACCAGGTCTGGAGTTAGGAAGACCTGATTTCAAATCCAGCCTCAGACATGCACTAGTTCTGTGACCCTGGCCAAGTCATTTAACCTCAGTTTGATTTAATCTACTAGAGAAGGAAACGACAGACGATTTCAGTATCTTTGCCAAGAAAACCTCAAGAGGGATCATGAAGAGTTGGATATTACTGAAAAAATGACTATATAACAACAATAAAAAGTGCTTAATAAATGCTTGTTGACTGACACTGATTGACTATAGGAGCCAGAATTATAGATCCTTGATAAATAATATTGGTATAAGTAACATATTCTAGTCCATCCTTTCTTCTTCAGCCAAATAACTTTTCCTCAAAAAAAAAAAAACAACAGTACTATCTTGTGTTAGTTTTCCTCCCAGAAATCCCTAGTGGCCCCAAGAATTACACAGTGGAAAGGGAAATATCTGAATTCAGAAGATCCAGATTTACCTTTTCTGATCTTTGCTTCCTCTGTGACCTTGAGCAAGTAAATTTTGCTTCTTCCTTAGGTCTCAATTTCCTCCTCTGAGGTCTCTTCTTGTTGTAGGTCAATGATATTTTGCTTGGTTTTCAAGGTCTTTCATAATCTAGACATACCTACTTTTATTTATTTATTTTTCTCCCTAGATACTATTAATTTTATTCAGGTGCTAGTAATAGAAGACTTTGCTTGTCCCTATGTT
This sequence comes from Gymnobelideus leadbeateri, assembly GCA_011680675.1. NCBI lineage: Eukaryota > Metazoa > Chordata > Mammalia > Diprotodontia > Petauridae > Gymnobelideus > Gymnobelideus leadbeateri. The sequence goes on from WOXC01010463.1 coordinate 231,082, forward strand.
GGTGCTTTTACCTATGTTACTGGTATTCTCTTCTATCACTGAAGCAGAAATGCAAGATTTTCTCTTGCTAGCTCAAAGGTGTGACCTTCACTGAGAGAGCTACTCTAGGGCCATTATGGTCTGTGCTGCTTGGCAGCATTTCTCTTAGCTACTCTTGCCAGGGTTATCCCTGGTGCCACCTGGTTGACCAGGAGGCCAGAAGGTATCACAAGAAGACAGGTTTAAGGGACACAGGGAGGTAGGGAGCAGTGCAGGGAAGTTGTTGGCATCTGCCTGAGGGCACAGCTGGAGATATTAATAATCATTTCTTTCATCAGATGGCCAAAAACGAGAGTGAAAGAAAAAAAAAAACAAGTGTTTTGTTGCCTCCTGTTTGAATTAATCTCCTCTGACAACTGCTGATTTGGGTTTGTGATTCGATCCTCCATATGTCTAGCTCTATTGGTCAATTAAGTGCAGAGGCTGATTGGGGGAAGCAGGATGCTCAGACTGATTATAGGCGGAAACATCATGCAGCACTTAAAACATGCAAAGCAGCCTGTTGTGCTTGGCATTAACGGAGGGAAGAAGGGCAAAGGGTGGAGCCTGCAATTGCCAAGAGGGTCAGAGAGGCATCTCCTTCAGCTCTTAGAGATCTTGCTATACATACTGTGTCTCTGGTGAGTTGTGTGAAATTATGGAGGTGGGTGAAGGAAGAGAGGTTGCTAATGCTCTGCCAAGGATAAAAATCAAGAACTCTTGCCTTTCCATAGAATTTCCATTCACTACCCTCACTTTCCCACTGCTAAAATCTGCCTTTAACTAAACATAACTGAAAAATAGGGAAATGTACAAAAGATACAAAGAATATGTTAAGATTTGACTTGGAAAGCACAATATATATCTATAGAGGAATGGTCCCAAATATAGAACTCAGTATGTTGGGGGAAATGGAAAACATGAGTTACATACCTTGGAGTAGAGGCAATGTGGCTTAGGAAGCTTAAATCATCCAAAGACTTCAGGAACTGGGAGGGCCCATCACAGCTCTTCTATTATCTCTTCTAGTTTTGGGCAATGGCTTTAATTCTTTATGTTCACATTTTCTCATAAGTAAGTGTAATGGAAATGCAGATTTGAAGATCTTCCCTGCCCTTAGGCCCTTTGATTCACTTAAGTGACTCTGAGAACCTTCTTTAATTTGAAAGTATATTCTGCCTCCTAATAGGCTGAATGTGGTTACATGGAGCCTGTGGTAGGAGGCTTGGTTTTCAGGAATGACCACACCTTGATACTGTGTAATTGGGCAGTGGGTCAAGAGGGTGGTTACATTCTCTGAGCCAGGAGAAGACTATATAATTCCTGATTTGAGGCTTTGCTTTGGGGCTCACTTTGAGAAGTGTTGTGTGATTTGACCAGATGACTCTGGGAAGCCGTTGTTGAGAGCCCCCTGGCTTTGAAAACCCAGATGTTGATGCTTCCCTCTCTGGTAACTGTGATTTGGTATTGATGTAATGGTTGGACAGTTTGGAAGCCTGTCTGCTTGATCTGTTTGTTTCTCTGTTTTGAAACTACTGTCTTTGAAAACCCAGATGTTGATGCTTCCCTTTCTGGTAACTGTGATTTGGTATTGATATAATGGTTGGACAGTTTGGAAGCTTGTCTGTTTGATCTGTAAGTTCTGTAACTCTGAAGTTCGGGGTGCTGACCTTTTTCCCCTGAACTAAGTAATATATGTTTGTTTGATTAAAGTAAGCTTGTTAACCCATTTTGAGTTGCTTTCCTTTTGAAAAGCAGATCTAAGAACCTGTGTTGGCAGCCACTCTGGGGATGCTGGGGTGCTTGCTGCTACAGTAAGGAGGCTAGCAAAGGCAGCAGGCCACTTTGTACTGTCCCCACCACAATATTAAACTTGACCTAAGAGCCTGAAAGAATGTCATGATTGGAGAGATTCTAGCCACAGAAACCTCTATGAATTTAAAATTAAGCTACCTCCTGTGTCTACAAGAAAGAAGAGCAAACAAAAGGGATCATTAGGCTTAGGGAAAAAAAAAGAAATTTACATATTGCTGCATAACATTGATAATGATGGTAAAGACAACAACAACAACATCAGGTAACATTTCCATTTAACATCCTGAAAGTCAGGATGGCTTTGTGACCTGATGTCATAGATTTCTCATGAAAATGAGGATCTGAGCTGTTGTATTTGGATCTGGAAATAGTTGGTTCTATATCAATGATGGGTACACTAAACTAAAAACTGGAGGTGACAGAAAGAAGGATTGGCATTTGAGATTTAAACACTTATCATTTGATAAGGTGACGTTTATTATAGAAACTGAGATAAGATGGCTATTTGCAAAAATAATTGAAGGATTCATTCATTTGTTCAACAATAAGTATTGTGAACCAATCACAGGAAAAACCATGGTGATGGGTGCTAGAGATGTATAGATGAAAAACAATACAATCCACTCAAGGATCTTACAACCAAAGTTAATCAGTCAATAAGAATTTATTAAATATTTAAGTATTCCATGCATTATAGTAGGTGAGAGGGATACAAATAGATAAATGAAACAATCTTGACTTTCAAGAAGCTGACATTGTAATGGGGGTCACAAGTATATGAATACAGAAAAATAAATATTAAGAAGATAAAAGAAGCTTAAATTACTTAAACACAAGACAATTTGGGAGGAATAACATTAGCTATTGGGAGGGATCAAGATAGGATTCATGTAGGATATGTTTCAGCTATATCTTGAAGGAAGAGTGGAACGTTATGAGAAAGAGGTAAGGAGAGAGTTCATGTAAGGTCTGGGGAATGACCTACTTCAGGGTTGGGGAACCTGTGGCCTTGAGGCCACATGTGGCTCCCTAGGTCCTCAAATACAGCCCTTTGACTGAATACAGGCTTCATATAACAAATCCCCTTAAAAGGATTTGTTCTATAAAACTGGACTCAGTCAAAAGGCCACACTCAGGGACCTAGAAGGCCACATGTGGCCTCAAGTCCACAGATTTCCTGCCCCTAGTCTAGGAGAAAGTCTCAGTGACAGAAAATAGAATGCTGCGTAAGAGAAATAGACTGAAGGCCATTTTGGCTGGATCACAGAATGAGAGAAAGGAAGTAAAGTACAATGAGGCTGAAAAGATAGGTTGAGACTAGGTTGTAGATATTTTTAAAAGCTAAGCAGAAGAGTTTCTATTTTGTCCTAGAAAGAAGGATGAGCCACTGGAATTTGCTGACTGTGTATGCTTGAGGGGGGCAGGTGGAATGGGTTAAATGGGGACAACTGTGCTTAAGAAAATCACCTTATCAGCAGAGTTAGATTCAAAGCAAGGGCCCAATCAGGAGAACATTTTAATAGTTTAGGTCATGGGTGGGGAACCTAAAGCCTTGAGGGCATATGTGGCCCTCCAGATCCTCAAGTGTAGCCCTTTGACTGAATCCAAATATCACAGAACACATCCCCTAAATAAAAGGATTTGTTCCGTAAAACTTGGACTCAGTCAAAAGGCCATTCCCAAGGACCTAGAAGGCCACAGGTTCCCCACCCCTGGTTTAGGCAATAGGTGATGATGGCCTAAAATCAAGATCATGCCTGCATAAATAGAGCGAAGGGGTCAGATTCAAGTGATGCTGTAGAGACAGAAAAATGAAAGTTTGGCAACCAATTGGATATGTGGTGAGGGCAAGAGATGAGTTAAGCATAATATCAAGGATACAAACCAGGGATAATGGAAGAATGGTGAGTCTTTTGAGAGAAATTGGAATGTTTGGTATATGGAAGGGTTTAGGGGAAAAGATATGTTCTGTTATATACATGGTCATTTTAAGATATCTCCAGAACCTACAGTTTTAAATGCCCAATAAGCAGTTAGTGATGCGAGACTGGATTTCAGGATATAGACTAAGGCTGAATCCATATTTATGAGTCATCTAAATAAAGATGGTAATTTAACAAAAAATCTGACACCTAAAACAGAGAGAGTGGGGGGGGGGGATTCCATAGAGGGACCAGGACATTGAAAAACTCTTGTGGAACACACCTAATTAATAGGCATAATATGGATGATGATCCAGTGAAGCAGAACATAAAAGACTGGTCAGGCATATGGAGAATCAGGAGAGAGTAGTGTCACAATAACACAGAGAAGAGAAAACATCCAAGTGGAGAATATGAACAACAGGGTCAAATGGAGCAAAGAGGACAACCAAGATGATAACTGAGAAAAGTCCATCAGATTTGGCAATTAAGAGATCATTGTTAGGCTTGAGAAAGCTCTTTCAATTGAGTGATGAGGTCAGAAACCAAACTGCTGTTTAGTAGGAAAGATAAGACATACTGCCTTGCATATATAGGATTATTTGCATACATAAGATACAAACTATATGACTGATATAAAGTGTCTTCAGAAGGAGAGCTTATTTCTGGCTGGACGTGATTAATAAAGGCTTTATATATTATTCAGTAGCATGACAGATTTGGCTTCTTTAAGACCTCAGTCAGAATATTGCCTCAGATAACCTATGGTTTGTGTGACCCTAGCAAATCATTGAACCACTCTGGGTCTCAGTTTCCTCATATGTAAAAAAAAGGGAATAATCATTTCACTTACCTCTCAGGATTATTAAGAAAATCAGATGAAAGAATAAATGTAAAGAGTGTTACAAAACTTAAAATTGCTATATAAATGGGATTATTATCATTGGTTTTATCTTTACTACAACAACTACTATTATTATTATAATTATCTAGCAGTTTAGCTGAGATTAAATTGAAAGATCTATAAGATTTGAGAGAACAAAGATATAAGGTAGGAGGAAGCATTCCATATCTAGCAAATGGTATAAACAAAGGTTCATAAATCTATTTTCAAGTGGATTAAGGAGATATATGGTTCATATGCTAATGTTTCATATTCACTGTCTCTTCCAGAAGCACAATTACAGTCTTAACACTGAGTTCCAATGAAAAGCTACAATCAACAGATTCGTGCCTTGCTCCCTCATATCACTGGTCAGTGTGCATTCACTCTCCTGTCAGCTACATAGATTGAGGCCAGAGAGAAGCCCCATGCCAAGCTGCCCTATGCCTGGTGCTATTCTGTAATTTCTTATGCTGTGATGCCAGCACCACGACAGCAGGCCTTTCAAAATTGTCCCTGTCATTTTAAATATTAGAGACAATAAATCATATCTCTGAGACAGTCCCTAAGGAAAGACCCCCCCCCAAAAAAAAAAAAGTAGATATAGCACTTAAAAGCTCTTCTCTATTACAGTGCCTCCAGGGAACTTTTGAACTTAGAGAGTTTTTCAAGTGAATTTTATGCTTTGGGAGGTCTTTTTTTGTTAGGTTTCTAGAATTACCCTCCCAATTCTATGACTAAATATACTCTTACATTCTTTAATTTGGTATCTTTTTCAAGCTATTATCTTCCTATTCTCTCATCTTTTGTTGCCTCAGTCTCCACATCCTCTTCATCTGTTCTTAAGCCTTTTTTTTCCTTCCTCTAGCATTCTGTCTTTCTCTCCCTCACTCTCATCTTTATTATCCTGTTCCTTGAATGTCTTCCTATCCCTCCTCTTCTCCAGGATGTTCTAGTGTCTCTCTTTTTTACTTTTACTCTCTCTATTTGGATTTTGGTTAGCCTCACCCAATGTATATTGAGGATGATCTGAACACAAATTGTGTTGTTAATTAGCCATCTTTGAGAGTGTCTTGAGGGAGACCCCTTATATTCCTTCAGTCAGCTCCAACCAGTTCAGTAAGTCTTAGGAAAGAGTGCTATTCAGTCTGCCACAGATTCAGAAGGTGGGTTTGATTAATGCACGAACCATGACCTTAATTCAAAATGACTCCCTATGTGGACAGGAGATTGACACCTCTACTGAACTGCAAATCCAGTACACCAGGGAATATAGGCAGTATGAAGCTTCCAACTTGAGAAGGTAGCACAGAGCAACCCTAGAATGGAAGCAGTAAGTAAGGCTTTAATGATAAGGAGTCTTCTGCTGTCTTTTCTTGATCTCTCTGTTTTTAATTCTTGTTTGCCATGAGGGCATTTAGCACATGGGTTCTTTAAGGCTCTGATTTTTGTGCCTTGCCTCTGTCCTCTTCTAGATAATGGAGAATTAAGGAGCCTTGTGGCTCTTCACTATGTGATGATAGGCTCTTCTTTTGCTTGGCAGAAGAGTTACCAGCAGTGTTCTTATGCCATTTTATCTCTTATGGTCTTTCTCTTTGAGAAATTAACAAAATCACTGTGACTTTCCATCAGTTTATGCCAAACCAATCCCAGAAGAAACAATCTATTGCCACACTACATTTAGAAATACTCGCACACAAATCCTTGTTGCATTCTTCATATTTTTATTGATTCCATTTTGTTATCTCTAGTTTTTTGGTAGATTTTTTGCTGATTGATAAGCTAAGAAGATCTATAATTCATGAATTTTATGGATCCCATTAAATTTCATTCTCTTTTATGTAAAGTTGTGACTTTATTGTGGAGTTTTGCTCTCAAGGTATTCTTGAACAATCCCTAAAAATCTCCAAAAATAACGAGCCCCAACAGTTTTAGGACCTGGCAGATTTGGAAACAATGTGGAATAAGTAAGTATTCTCTAATAAATGGTTTAGCTCTACTCCCCCAGGTGATAGCAGAATTTTCAAAACTTAACTGTATTATATCTACTGTCTTTCACCCTGCTCTAGCTGACTATAGTAAGGTCAAGAGAGAAGGCCCAAAACAAGGATAGCTAAACTTTCTCTTACAATTTGAGAATTTCCTTGCAACTGTGGGGGGGGGGGGATTGGAGTATGTAAGCAATATCAGTGAACCTAGAGGAAAGAACTCATTTAGAATAAATTAAAAATGCAAGCCAATCCCAAAGAGGAATGCCAGTGTGGCACACTGGGAGCTTATATTCATGTAAGTCCTACTAATGCAACATAGACTGTTATATGGCTCAATTGTTCTTACCACTATCATGTAAAAAATATATATTGAACAATACAACATCATTGTATTATGATTTTTATTAAAAATCTGACAGGAAGTTATTGCCCTCCTTCCAGGACAAACAACAAAAATTACCTTTCCCTAATTTGTCTGTTTGAAGAAAGGCATGATAGAGTATCTCAAACACTAGACCTAGATTCAGTGTTATATCTGACACGTGCTATCTGTGTGAGCATGGACAAAACACTTGTCTTCTCTGAGGAGAGAGTCTATATAGTACAATACAGAAAAGATGTGAAGAACAAATGAAACAATATACATAAAATATTCTACATTCTATATTCAGAACAGAATATAAATGTATTTCTTTTTAATCTTCAGTTGAAGATATCTGTGTTATATATATGAAGAGATCTATGATATATGTGGAAGAGGAAGAGGGAGGTAAAGCTCAATTCAGTATTGAGCTGGTGTCTTTTGATAGACTGAGAAAGGGAATGTATGAAACAAACAAACAAAAAGCAGTGAGAAAAGAATATTGTGTCATCTGGTAGGTGAGTGAACACTACAGATACGACAGTCAGATCATCAAAGGTAGTCTGGAGAATGAACAAATTTTGAAAACCCAGAGTTGTCTACATAGATGTCTGAAAGAAGATGAAGAAAAACTGTTTGTTTTCTGTGTTGTTGTTGTTTTAATGTAGTGGTTAGATTAAAAAAGTTATTAAGAAGAAATATTTCCAGTTTTTGTTAATGATTTGCTTCAGTAGAAGAGAAATGCACCATTGGGTCATAGTCATTAAGCGTGACCCATTGGTGGACAGCAAATTATAAAACAAAAAAGTAAAAGAGAGGAAAAATCCAAGGGGTTGAGGCCATGTTTTTATTTCACTTGTAGCACATTTCAAATTCAGCCCTAACCAAACCTGATTAAAGTAAATTCCTTTTTTACAGCCTGTGGAGTCTATAAGATTATGGTGTTAATGGAAGTGTGATTCGATCCGTCAGTAATGGTGCATGTCGGGACCCTGGCGCCTCTGACAAGTCCATTTTTTAAGACGTATTTATTGTTTTTTCCCCCCTTCTATTCTCTGCATTGCGGGGTTTAATTGAACAGTTTAAAGTGATTCTTTTTTCAAGGCCCATTAATTGATTTTATTTGTGTATTCTCCAGGGGTCAAGGAAAAAGGGGAAAAAAACACATACAATAATAGCATCTCTGGTCTGTCATATTCTGCCTGGCAGCACCTCCCCACCCCATGTCTGGATTTTCATGCCTCTTCTTATGGCTTCAGTCCTTTCTCTCTCTTGTTTTTCACAAGATGGTGCACTTTTAATTTCAGTTTTACCACCAGAGAGCTGGCTTTCTATTGCTGCCATTGTTGCCATCGTTATTATCATTTTTAATATGTTCAAAATGATTTTTCTATCACTTGTTCACTTCTTAGTGGTGGTGTAGATCTTACCAGCGCACTGGTATCAGCCTCAATTCCTACCTACTTGCCACTTTCCAGCTAAGTTACTCAAGAGTTAAGTGGAGAGGTCCATACTTGTCTTCTGAAGAATCACATACAACTACTTTGTTCATGGGTATAAATATAATCTGCTACCATGGCCCAAGAATTTTAAGCCTGATTAGGTTACAGATGCCATTGGAATTCTAACAGCATGTTCAGGGGTAAGAAATCTAGACTGCAATAGGGGGTTCAGCCAACAGGCTGAACTATTCACCCATTATCAGGCAGAAAGTATCTTGAGGCAGTGGGAGTTCAGTTTGAAATATTTTGATTAAAAAAATAACAATAAAATAATCCACAGCATTTAAGCCTAATCATTCATAGCTTATCTATTCTGTCCTTTGGTGTACTAGATATACCCTTTGAGTATGCACTGTGCATACATAGTGTATCCCTAGTCTTCTGTGTGTGAACTGAATCAAACATTCTATTTACACAAAGGACTGGCTTGCATTGGTGGGGTACCACATATATTTTGTAAAATATGTGGGTTCATATATCTGCCCAATATGGAAATATACCTAATCAACCCTCAGTTTTCCCCCAATTATGATGGACTATTATAAAAGGAATAACTGATGTATACAGATAATCTTAAAACTTATAATGACAGAATTTCACTTTCAGGACCCAAAACCATCTGACCCTGCCGATACGAGTGACTTTTAACACATCCCTGACAAGTGCCCATTCAAATTTCATTTGAAGAGTTCCACTTATATAGAACTCACAATTTACAGAGATGACCCTTCCATTTTAGGGGGAGCTCTAAATATTAGAAAGATTCTTTTTCTTTTGCTTTCTTCCTTCTATCTCTATTGTTCCATTTCTCCTTCCTATTATTTTTTCTCTCCTTCCTTCCTTCCTTTTTTTCTTTCCACACAGCTGGTTGATCCTTAAAAACTGAAAAGCTTATAGTGACTAACCACATGTCTATAATCTTGAGGACCATCTTGGCTAAATTCATAAAAGCTCATCATCAGAAAACCACGCCCCATTCCCAGAGATAAATGTTTTTTAGCCATAGCAACTCACTAAGAGCATCTACTAATATGTAAGGCAGATGAGATATGGATTGAGAGATAAAAATCAAAGATCCTTGAAGTAAGTACTTAAAAACAATGTAATACCGGTAGGAGGATCATTTCCTTTGCCCATGCATTTCCTCCCCTCCAATGAAAATGCTAACACATAAAACATGAAAAGCCAATAATTTGGAGAGAGCATAAAAGGCTGGGGGCATTTTGGATAGGATACAAATTTGATAAGCCATTACCAGATCTTTTAGAGGTGACTATTGATATTTTTCAGTAAGCACTGAAATGACATCACATTGTTAATCATCCAACAAGGTGCTGAAGAAATTAGACACAGGACAGATATATTTCAATAAAAGAGTGAAATGGTTCAAGGAAATCCAACAATGAAAGGACTGAGTATTTTGGCAGTCTTGCTATATGAACAAGGGAAGAAGATTGGAGGCTAAAAAGAGTGATGCATTGGACCACATTTTGCCTTCCACTACCCTTTTTTTCTAAGACCCAAAGTGGCCCTCAGTTGGGGGGAACGGTAAACTATAAATATAGACAGCTCAAAATCCTTTAGATGGAAAGGAGAAAAGAGAACATAAGTCGTAGAAAGCCTAAGAGTCAGAAATCCTGGGTTCTAGACACAGCTCTATGGAATAGAAATAAAAGCTCCGGGCTTGAAGTTGGAAGACATGACTTTGAGTTCAGGTTCCAACAACTTGACAAAGTCTCATGCTAACTCTGTGGATGATATGTTGAGACTAACTGTTTAGTTAGATTTATGGTTCTGTATGAATAGGAAGTAAAACAGTAGTGGTGCGCTCTAATAATCTGTGCCTGCTTCTAGGCTGTTTAAGATTCCAATCATTGACTTGGATAAAGGTACATATGAGAAACTTATCAGACTACCAGATGATACAAACTAGGACAGATTCTTATCAGGCTAGATGACAAAGTCAGCATCCAAAAACTGGCAACAACTTTGTATTGAATCTATTATGATGAAATTTATTTGAAATAATTATAAACTCTTATATTTGTAAAGATTTTTAAAGCCTAAAATTAGATGTGGGAAACTGTGAGGAAACAGTTCATCTTAAAAATGATAAGAGAGGTTCGTGGGAAATTCGGGCTCCATAGGAGTCAATTTTGTGACATGGTAGCCAAAAAAAGCCAATGGAATTTTAGGCTTCATTAAGATATATGCAATTTTCAAAACAGGGTTAATATAGTCCCACAAAGTCTGCCGTTGTCATATCCTATCTGGGGTATTACATGCAATTTTGAACAATACAATTTCAGACAGATATTGATAAATTATAGTATTATATGACTCATTGCAATATAATGTTACTGGAGTAATTAATATTGATAATGAAATGTTGGGCATTAGTTTCAAGAAGAAACTGAGGGCAATACAATACTATGAATTTTTTCCCTTCAAAGCAAGCAGATCTATTCTATTATTTTTGTTCAGTTCTATGTGTATTTGTTGTTCAAAAGCAGGTGTGTTCAAGAGGGCCTCACAAATTAACTTAATTGACATATCTATTTCATTTAATATCATAATCTGGACACTAGTCATTCTACTTTCATGTGTAGATAGACTAAACACCATGAAGTAACCACAGGTCTTGTTCAGGAGTTCTGTGACATTTAAGACTTTGATGCAATTAGCATGTTACATATAATAGACAGGAGCTTCTAAAGGACTTCACTGTCCTTAGCAGGGCTTTTTAACTGAAGGTGCATAGCTTAAAAAATTTTTGTGATATAATTGGATTCTTCATTTTATACATTTACTATGCATAAAACATATATACTTTGTATGTTAGATTATTTTATTTCTGTATTTAAGAATATTAAAAAAGGGTTCCATAGGCAAAAGGGCTCCATCTCACACACACACACACACGCACATGCACACAAACACACACACACACACTCATACATGTCAAGAACCTCTCATATAAGAATCCCTATATGGTTCGAGGTATAAGTCACAAAATTGGCAAAGGGAAAGGTGCCTTGTTGTTGTGAGTAAGCTGCAAGATTTTATTAGTGAAGAGCTGTTCAGGTGAAGTGGTGTAGGAGATATTAACAGAGAGGAAACTGGACAGAAAAAGGAGGGGGGAGAGGTGCAAGGTAGTTTTATGATAATATACATAAACATAAACACATGCGTATATACATATTATACATGTATTTATATGTGTATATACATATACAATATGTATACATGTATGTATATGCATATACAGTGAAATAATATATGTATGCACGTACATACATGCATATATACTGTTACACGCATGTATGTCACGCATGCATAAATTCTGTCACAAAGAACCGTTAGTGTTGTCAGATTCTAAATAATGAACTATTTCCCATAGATTTGATATAGATGTATATATACATATATGTATATATATATATGTGTGTGTGTGTTTCTGTATTTGCAGCCATATATGTACATATCTAATATATGGACATATGTATATGTACATATATATATATTTGTATGCATGTTTATGTGTAATCTTTCTGTCTATATAAAGGCCTTGTTCTTCATGACATCAGTCACAAAAGTTTAGGGACGTGCTACAAAATACCCTAGTTTCCACAGAAAGACTCCTGTAGACATATGTATTTATATAAAAACTTCCTCCATTTCGTGGTGCTTTTACTTTTTATCACCTTGCATGTGAGGACTTGGCCTAGATCAATTCCTGACTATCCACAACTGCACTTTATTTTATTATTTCTAAAATTACTTCTTTCTATCTTTTATGGATGCTGAATTATTCTGTTTTGTGATTTGGCAAAAAAAAAAAAAAAGGTGTTCACCCCACCCCTACTCTCTCTCAGTCTATAGACTTCGTTCATGCACTCAATTACTCTTCATTTTCCCAGACTGAATACTCCTCATTCTTCTAGTCTGTCCTCATGCTGAGTCTCCTTTATCCTCATGATCAGTTTTCTTACTTATCATGACTTTTCCAGTTCTATTATATCTTTCTTAAGATCCAGGGACAAGAATTATATGTAGTATTCCAAGTACAGATAAAAAATGGTTTAATAGAAGGGAGAAAACGAGTTTCTATTTCCTTTTATTGTTAACCAAAGGGATACCTTGTATTTAGTTGACTGGTTTTTTTTTTTTTTTAGAAGGACACCAGAAAAAAGATTCAGCAAAACCAAGAATAAACATTTTGTTGCAGTTCCAGTCGTGCCCAACTCTTTGTGGCCTCATTTGGGATTTTCTTGGCAGAGATACTAGAGAGGTTTGCCATTTCCTTCTCCAGCTCATTTTACAGATGAGGAAACTGAGGCAAACAGGGTCAAGCAATTACCCAGGGTCACACAGCTAGTACCTGAGGCCAAATTCAAACTCAGATGATGAGTCTTCCTGATTCCAAGGCCAGCACTCTATCCACTTTGTCATCTAGTCACCCTAGCCCATACTGGACTTGGTATTTAGTTTCATTAACTACGGAAATAATACAATTAATCAAATAAATTCAAATGACCAGCAGCAAAATGTGCAATATTACACATATGCCAGAATAGATTTCAAATTTAGAACAGGTTGTCCTTGCTATTTCTATGATATATTCTGGAGCCCATATCAGGAAATGGACTGAGGGCAGAACACCAAACCAATCCCCCTCTTTTACTCACTGCCTATGTCTAAGCACACTACCCCAAAACACGAGAATTAGTACTTGAAACTTAAAAATGGCTTATATAAGGCAAAAGTGAAAGGAATGGAGGTGAGGACAGGTAGGTACTTTAGAATGAACAGAATGTGGGTGGTTAAAAAAGGGGTGATTACTTTCATCTACTATGTAATATATTTATATACAGGTATAAGGAAATATGAGAAATTTGTAGTCATTGGAAATTCCCTTCATGCTAAAAGCTGTCTCACTGAACAGCTGGTGAACCCCAATTAAATTTTCATGTTTTCAGTGCCCTCATTTATATAATTCTCAAGTGTGTACTATCTTACTTTTTAAAGTTACTGCAAAAAGTTTCAGATCAGATGTGCTAGAATGTTCAGAATTCTTACACTGTGTTAGTGAAGGTTTTCTAATTTCATTTTCTTGCACAAATGATTCGCCTTTCCTTCTTTCTTTTTCTTACTTCATCACTCAGATACATCTATTAGCAATGATCTCCCCAGTAGTGACCTACCTTAAAAAAAGGCAAAGGTAGCCAAGCTCCCAGTTTCACACAGTATTTTCCTTAGCATATTGATCATTGTAGTTTTTGTAGGAGAAAGGGTGCTGAATTTGGAGGCAGAAGATGCATGTTACAGTTGCCAAATGCTCATTTCCATCAGGAGACAGATGTCTAAATTCTGCTTAAAGCCCTATGTGAAGGGCCCCTTTGATCTTCCTAAATGGTTCAGACATCCTCCAGTTTTCTCTTTAGCATTATTTCAACAAAACAGTTGACCTGCCAAATCCATAACAAGAGCTCTTCTTGCTCAATATCCTCCTTGTTGCATACAAAAATAAACAACACAGATACACACACATACACACTCCCCTAGATGATGTATTATAAAGAAATCAGTCATTTGAAATACAAATCCATATCCTCAATAAATTAGCCTAAGTAGGTAATTATTGTGGTTGCCAAGGTATTGGTACCCCAACATCACTCTGTTATTTTAAACAAAAAGAAGGCAACGCAATTTTCCAGCTAGTCAATGAAAACAAAATGAGCAGCTTTCTCCATGGACTGCCCCTAGGTCCAAAATTTTCAAAATGGCCCTACTCCCACCTCTAGTGGGACCAAATCAAAAGAAAGTGCCAAACAGATCTGCAGGCCTTGTCAGGACCCGGAGATTGGTTTAACTCAGGCAGTGATATTTGCATTGCATAATTGGCAGAGCCTGTCACAACATGAAGAAGCCAGCTGCTGCCTGTTGCTGAGAGCTAATTCTGCCTGATCTATTTAATATTATAATGAATTTAATCCTCTCCACATTGAGCCAGAAGTCAGAGTGCAATCTCAGTGGTGAACCTGGCATCCATAGAAGAGAAAGAGACTCCTATTATGGTATCACTTTAACTAGAACAGAGGAATAATCTCTAATCTTAATTTGTATACCCTTCCCTTTAATTTCCTAAGTATTCCTGGCTTCTCTATAAACCATCCGTTCATCCCTCCATCCATCCCTCCATCCATCCCTCCCTCCATCCATCCATCCATCCATCCATCTATTCATCTATCCATTCATCCCAACTCACCCTCAGTCGTGTGAAAGGATACTTCCTGCTCCTGTTTCAAAGGAAGGACATGTGGTTCCAAGAGTCCAGAAGTAAACTGGATATTGAAATATATCCTGAATCAATCCCATCGCTTTTGAATTACATACTCTACCTGCAAAACTTTTGATGGATTCTTTGAGCCAGGGAGACCCCAAATGGAGCAATAGATATTATTACATTCCTGTACCTCATTAAAAATATAGGCTATTATTTATAATAATAGAAATACAAAGGTAGTATAATGCAGTGTAAAGAAAGGGGGGTTCCAAAAGCCATGCACATTCAAGTCCAATACTGGATACGTACTAGCTATGTGACCCTGAGCAAGTCATTCATGCTCTAGGACATACTCTAAGACTTTAATTCTTGGAGAAGGAGCCTACCTATATTGTTAGAGAGAGTATCCTCATCTGGGTATTCCATAACTAAATAAATAAAATGACAAGTCCTGTTCCTCTCCATATTATTTGTAGGACACAGTTCAAAAGATTAACCAGTGTTATGACTTAATTGAAATATGTGTGTATATGTGTACATATGTGTTTGTATATATACACACATGTCAGTATAAGAAAGATTTTTTACTAAGAGTAAAGATTAGAACTAGGATCAAGATAAAAATTACTGCAGATACCAGCACCCTGTAATGATAATTTCCAATGATTGAACTATTAAAATGGAATAGACTGATAAACTGTCTCCTGAAGGATTAAGTTCCCCATCAATGGAGGTACTTGAGTAGAGGGTGAATAATCATTTGACAGAAATATCACAGAGGGGCTTATCATGACATAGATCATACTACATAAACTCCAAGGTCCCTTTATGCTCTCATGTTCTAGGATTTCATGACATGTACCTAAAAGAAATAAGTTTGAATCTCATTTATGTGGATGCTGTGCTCAATTCATAATGGTAAACTAATAATAACAAATTAATAATAATAGCATTTAAATACCACTTTAAGGAGTACAAAGTGTTTTATCTATGTCATCTCATTTGACCTCACAACAGTTTGAGATAGGTACTAGCACCATGCTCATTTAAGAGAAAGGAAAATGAGGCAGAAACAAGTTAAGAGACTTCTACTTAGCAAGTGGTTAAGACAGGATGTAGACTAATGATCTTTGGGACCACCATCTGGCTGCCTAACACCCCCCACACAACAAAATGCTACATGGGCCCCAACGCTCTGCTTTTCTATGATAGAGACAGATACAGAGAGAAGAGAGAGACAGAGACAGAGAGACAGAGACACAGACAGAAAGAGACATAGAGATATACAGAGAGACAGAGACAGAGAGACAGAGACAAACAGGCAGAGAGACAGAGACAGACAGAGACAGAGAGAAGGAAAGAAAGGAAGAAGGAAAGGAAGGAAAGAAGGAAGGAAGGAAGGAAGGAAGGAAGGAAGGAAGGAAGGAAGGAAGGAAGGAAGGAAGGAAAAAAGGAAGGAAGGAAGGAATCTAAGGTCTAATGACTGAAGTCAGTCTACAGGCACTTACTGAGTGGTTACTATGTTCCAGGCACTGGGCTACATGCTGGGAACAGAAATACAAGGAGGAAGACGGTTCTCCCCTCTCGAAGAGCTTACATGTTGATGAGGAAAAATAACATATTAAAGGAAGCAGGAAAGGGAAAGGAAAGAACCATTCCATGAAGGCACAGTAGAGAAAGTGGAGAGTCAGGAAGGTAAGCACTATGCTGGTAAATCTTTACCAACCAGCTCTCTGGGGATTGGTGGAGAGGGGAAGTATTCAAGATATACGTTTATATTTAATGTGCATTATTAACATTCTATTCATCAGTTCCTTAAGTTTAGACAACCAACAAAACAAACAAATTCCTGAAGTGTAAGTACTGACATCGACAATTTAGCAAACACCACTCAGGAATCACCAGCCTATTTGAGCTGACTCTAGCACACCCCTGAGGAAAATCCAGAGAGGAATAAAGACATGGCTAACTTGAGTACTTTCCTTTAAATGGAGATTCTTGGAAGAACTGACCCCTCAGATTAAGAGACCACAGGGATAGTGCATATTTGCAGGGTAAGAGGACTGCTGTGGCATGGTAGAGAGAAAGTGTGGAGAGGAAGGACTAGAGGCTGGAGAGGAGTCAAAACAGCTGTCCTAGGCACTTTCCTTCAAATAGGAAATGACATGAGCTTCCATATTGACTCAGCTGAGTATGTACTTCATAGCTTGGAAGGGAATAGGTGGAAATTATAGATCCTGATGTACATAATGTACATGCCCAAGAACTCATACACACATGCACATACATATACACACATATTACATATGTGTGTACACATTCACATATATACGTATACATGTACATATATATGCACAAACTCACTGACAATCATGTGAAAGAATCCTTCCTGCTCCTGCTTCAAAGGAAGACATGCAGCTCCAAGAGTACAGAAGTAAATTGGATATAGAAATATATCCTGAATCAATCCTGTCACTTTTGAATTGCAGACTGTACCTGCAAAACTTTTGATAGACTCTTTGGCCTAGAGGTCCCAGGGAGACCCCAGAAGGAGAGATAAATGTAATTCTATTTCTTCTCCTCACTTAAAAATATAGATTTTTTTAAAGTTTAAAAATATAAAACACAATACATACACCTATGTGTGTACATACACACACACACACCTTTTTGTTGTTGTTGTTCAAAAGTTTTAGTCATGTCTGACTCTTTGTAACCCCATTTGGTGTTTTCTTGGCAAGGATATTGAAGTGGTTTGCCATTTCCTTTTCTAGCTCATTTTACAGATGAGGAAATTGAGGCAAAGGGGATTGAGTGTCACAAGCTAGTATGTGTCTGAGGCCAGATCTGAGCTTTGGTCATCCTAACTCCAGGCTCAGCCCTCTATCCACTGCCCCCATATATGCACATACACATGCATGCATGCATGCATGCACACACATAAATACATGTAGTCTAGTATACTATACGTATACTAATTTAATTGACTATTCTATACTATGCCATACTATACTATACTATATTATATTATACTATACCATACCATACCATACCATACTATACTCTACTCTACTCTACTATGCTGTACTGTACTGCATACACTATCTGTCCTATATCTGGCTCAATATCAGATGAAGGGAATTTGAAAAACAAACACATGGCCCCCATTCTCTTAACTGTTAACGACTTCTCTATTACATAAGCACAGAGCCAAAACACCCAGAGACATCTGACAGGTGCATAATGATTGCTGGCACACAGAAAGCTTGCCTTAAAGAAGTTGGGAGCCAGCTCAGGGGCATAGTCCAAAATGTTAACCAAGTATAGATATATAAATAGATATAGATTATTTCAATTCTAAGAAATCAGAATCCTGCCTTACTTTTTCCCCAAAGCATGTCATTCTCCAACAGACTGACTATAATTTCCCCACAGGGTAAAAGGACTTATTTAGGTAATGTTTAAACTAAGTTCTTCAAGGAGCTCTACTCTGAATCATTTTGATCTCAGAAAGGAAAAGTGAGAAATGGGGGAGTGAGAGACAGAAAGACACAGAGACAGAGACACAGAGACAAGGACAAAAAGACAGAAAGAGACAGAGAGATATATGGGGGGGGGGGGAGACAGAGAGAGATGGAGTATCTGAAATTTAATGCATGTCGTGTAAGCTTCCCCTAATACCAAACTGTTTTTCAGGTGGCATTTTAACTTGCAGTAAGTATTGTTAAAACAACAAAAACAATAAAAACAACAACTAAAAAGAAAGAACAACTTGAAGAAAAAGTTAATGAATTAACTAGGGATCTCTACCTAATTATTACACAAAGCAGGGGAAATATAGGACAGTTTCCTAAGGGAGAAAGGTTATATCAATCAAAAAAATTACAAACTCACAATGGTGAGTTCTGATGTTTATACTTGGAGTAAGGTTTAACAGTTCAGCTTAGTAGCATTGTTGAGTCCACTGTACAAAGAAGGCCACTGCCATCATCCTTAGGCAAGGCATCTGCCAGAAAAGAAGAAAGAAGAGGAGGCATTGAGACCTCCCATCAGGTGAATAGCTTTAGGGCCATATGGCATTTGATGATACCACATATGATGCCAATGACACAGAGACCCTGGGGTGAATCTTTAGACTTGATGAATTCATTCTTCACACCTGTCAAATTAGTAAAACCAGGTCCTGGCATGTCTATAGTAGAGAATGTGATG
Source organism: Gymnobelideus leadbeateri (assembly GCA_011680675.1). Lineage (NCBI taxonomy): Eukaryota > Metazoa > Chordata > Mammalia > Diprotodontia > Petauridae > Gymnobelideus > Gymnobelideus leadbeateri. The sequence continues at coordinate 250,072 of WOXC01010463.1, forward strand.
ATTTAATCTTCATTAGCTCATTCCTGCATCATAGAAGCCACAAGAAAGAATTCTGATGATTGGACAAATTCATCCCCAGACTCTGTGGAATGACCACGTGAGAGGTAAAGCACATTCCTGGTTCACAGGCCCAAATCCTCTTGTTCTTTACCCGAAATTCATTTAGCACATGAGTGTCAAGACTGTAAACCTTTATCTGAGAATACATGAAGTTGTGGGCTATGAAGTGCACTCCTTCATGAGGAGTAAATTGACAGGATTTTTTTTAAATGATGAAAATGAGATTTGTGTGGCAGAGAAATACTGTGTCCGAACAGCTGGCATGCGTGAGAAAGAACACAAACTGATGGCAAGTTACAGGCAGCCTCCCACACACATACTGTGAGTTGCAACCCAGTAAGTGGATGATTACAGAGGTTATAAGAAAACCAGAAATAAATACAGTGAATTTGAAAGGACACCTGGAATAAAAGAGGCCTTGTTGTTAGTTGCCAACAGAGCCCTTCAGCAAATCCAAATGAAAAGTTGGACACTGAGGGGCCGCTAGATAGTTTGGTGGATAGAGCAGCAGCCCTGGAATCAGGAGGATCAGCCTGAGATACGTACTAGCTATGTGACCTGGGCAAGTCACTTAAACCCATTGTCTTGCTCCTCCCACCCCCTCCAAAAAAACCACCATTGAGTTGTTAGTTATGCAAGAGAAAAAGTTATCAGTTGCAAACATATGAGTGCTTATTATTATTATTATTATTATTATTATTATTATTATTATTATTATTATTTTGGTATCTTAAGGCTGCTCTCGTGAGTAATACTGAAATGCCTTTGCCATCCTTACTCAAGGAGCTAATTAGACAGCCCTGATAGTAGCAGAACCAGTAGACAGCCTAGGAACCTCCGAGTTTTCTCATCTGGGAGAGCTTCAGGAGGCTGGGGAACAGAACAAACACGTTCTAATAGTACAGAGCAGAGTTCAAAGAGGGCTGTCCCACTCAGGAGCATTATTTCATCTCCTGTTAGAATGAGCAGAGCTCTAACCAAGGTAGGATTATCAGAGCTTTGCTGTGGAGCATCAGATTTAGAGGGTCCTACTAGCAGTTCCAGAGCCACCTGGCCAGACATTACCCTCCTGATGTCACTGGTCTTCTTCCAGAATGTAGGACAAACAACAATATATGGCTTAGTGGACATAACTCTGAGGCTGAAGTCAGGAAGACCTGAATTCAAATCCAGCCTCAGCCATTTATTAGCTGTGTGATCCAGAGTAAGTCACTCAACCTCCATTGCTATAATCCACTGGATAAGGAAATGGTAAACTACTTTAGTAACTATGCCAAGAAAGGCCCACAGACAGCATGGACCATGGAATCAGACATGACTGAACGTCTAAGCACCAATAACATTTCCAGTCCTTTAACAGCACAGAAAAATGGAAAAACACCTAGTTAGCAAGAATGTTTAAAATAGGAAGATAACACAAGGCCAGGCTGGCGTAAACTCCTTTTTTGAGCCATTTTTGCCACCTGACACTGGTTTCCAGTGGCTTCAGTGGTTTCCAACAAAGAATAAGTAAATGACTGCTTTAGATTAGCCCAGTGCACAGTTTATATGGTTTATCTGACCCAGGGGGCAGAATTCCTAATTACAACTCTGAATCTGTTCCTCTATATCTACCATTATTTTTCCTGTTCTGTTGGTCCTCAGTCTGGGTTTGGTACTACTTTGAGGAGAACATTGATGTCATATTAAAACTCATACATGTCAATTGACACGGCGCAATATAGACCAGTACTAACAAGTTGGGGGTGACAACCTGAGATGATTAAAACAGACTCTTTGACCCCAAAGAGACTGGAGATATGAAGATCTCTACCAACAGTGACAGATGAATTTCCAAAAGTGCCCCCCCCCCCCATTCTGAAGAATTCTACCAACTCCTGGGTTTAGCCCTATCTCATCTGCTCAGGATTGTTGTATTCAAAGGGAGCAATTCTATTTACCTTTCACTGAATAATTTGGAAGAGGCTTCATATGCCTTTATTGAGAACAACACAAAGCCAGGCAGCCACTAAAATCTGTAGGCCATCTAGAACCAGTCAATTGCTTGGATTATTCTAGTTCTCTGGGTTTCAATTAAAGTGTGCTATTGAATTTCCCTTCACCAGGATGAAACGAGTCCAGGAAGGGGAAAGAAGGGAAGGAGGGCTGACAGTGAGGCAGATACAAATCTTAAATGGTTACTTAATCAGTTTGGACAATCTGAGCAAACCTCACAGTTATCTCAAGTTGACAGTGGGAGACTATTTCTTTTCCTTGAAACCCTAGAGTTGACCAGCCCCATTTTGTGGTCATCTTCTCTATATAAAACATCAGACCTTTTGGTTGTAGACAGCAAAACAAAATAGTTCTGTGAGTTGAAATCCAGTGGGAATGATTACACTTTGTGGTCTGGTTTGAGGTTTGTTAACACACTAATGAGTTTCTTTGGCATAATGAGCTTGCCCATGGGATAATTTATATGTCCATGTATTTTAAGAATAAAATTTAAAAAAATAATGAGGTCCTATTTCAATATCTTTACGTCACACATAAGGTAACTGAGACCCAGGAGGTAAATCACTTGCCCAAGATCTACTGTGTATACTCTAGAGAGAGATGAAAGGGTCAAATGAATTAATCTGTTTTATTTAAGTTTCATGGATCTTTTAACATGGAACCAAAGCTCTCATTGCTTTACTGTATGTCTTTCACAGCACGGTTGTATGGTGGGTTTCATAGTAGCATCAGAGTCAGGATATTTATGTTCTCATGTTATCTCTGACTTTTACTAGCTATGTGTCCCTGGGCAACTATCATCTCTATCAGTCTCAGTTTCCTCATCTGTAACATGGTAATAACATCTATTGTATCTATCACATATGTTCTCGGGAGGCATCAATAAGTTTTTAAGCCATATAAGATATATATATATATATATATATATACACATACACACACACACACATATATATATACACATACATACATATATGAAATAAGATACAGAAAGTGCTTTACAAATTTTATGATGAAATATATAGCTATATATGTGTATATATAAATTTTTGTTGATATTAATAATAGAATATAGAATTACATAAAATAATAGAACTCTTCTTTCTTTGCAAAGATGAGTCTATTGACCTCCATATCTGGAAGAAGGGAGAAAGTCCTAGCTAAAGATAAAGAAGTAAGGTTGTTTTTTAATTCAACAAGTACTTATTAATCACTATAAAAACTATATTCAAGTTTTTCAAATATATATTAAAATACATTCAAATATATATTAAAAACTATATTCAAGAAAGTATATTAATCCTGACAAATATTTTATAAATATGTAGACTATACTGAATCATGCTCACAATTAATCTTGTATGAATGTATGCCTATTTCTGTTAAAAATAATTGACAAGTCTTTGGGCTGCATTATTAATTCTGAAAAACGAAAATAAATCAGGTGAACCAACAGGGAGTTAGGTCAAGTCAAAGACCATTTGTTGATACATTTTTTTTTGCCTTTTGGAGGGCAATTGGGGGTTAAGTAACTTGCCCAAGGTCACACAGCTAGGTTTTTGTTTGTGTGTGTGTTAAGTGTCAGGCCGGATTCGAACTCAGGTCCTTCTGACTGCAGGGCTGACGCTCTACTCACTGTGCCACCTACCTGCCCCCATTTGTTGAAACATTTGCTAGATACCAGGCACTATTAACATAGTTTGGTAGAGTGAATAATGTATTGTACTTAAGAGTCTGGAAGAGAAAGGTTCAAATCTTGCCTTGGATGATTATTATTCTTCTGAATGTGGGCAAGGCAATTAATTTATTTGAGGCTTAGTTACCTCATCTGTACAATGAGGAAGAACCTACCACACTGGTTTATTTTGAGGTTCAACTGAAATAATATTGGAGTCAAGAATATGTATGTAAAGCCATCGGGGGGGGGGGTGACTAAAATGAAAAGGATCCACATGTACAAAAATATTTATAGCAGCTCTTTCTGTGGTGGAAAAGAAATGGAAATTGAGGGGATATCCATCAATTGTGGAATGACTGAACAAGTAGTTGTATATGAACATAATGGAAGACTATTGCACTCTAAGAAATGATAAGCAGTTGGTCTTCAGAAAAACCTGGAAAGACTTATATGAACTGATGTAGAATGAAATGAATAGAACCAGAAGTTTGTACACAATAATAGCCACATTATGTAATGACTGACTTTGACCAACTTAGCCTTCTTCAGCAATTCAAGAATCTAAGACATTTCCTAAAGACTAACAATGGAAAATGCTATCCATATCCAAAGAAAGATATTTGGAGTCTGAATGCAGATGGAAATATATTATTTGTTCTCCTTTTCTTTTGTTGTTTTGTTTCTTCTTTCTCATGATTCCTCCCATTATTTCTAACTCTTTTTTGCATCATGACTAATGTTAAAATATGTTTAATATGAATGTATAAGTAGAGTTTATATCAGATTGCATACCATCTTGGTGAGCTGGAAATAGAGGGTGAGGGAGAAAATTCAAAATTCAAAATCTTATGGAATTAAATGTTAAAACTAAAAACTAGAAATAAATGGTTTCTGAAAAAAAGAAAAAAACCTAAAATTTTATAAAATATATTATCCTCATTATTATTATATTTAAACTAGTACCCTACAAATATAATATCAATCAGCAAAAGCACATACAATGTCCTTAATCAATAGTATTTGTATGCCTGGGACAAAGAAGCACAAGAGATATCCCTTTCTTAAATCTTTATGTGAACGGATGACAGAAGGAGATTTTTTTGAAAACATATAACCAAGCTTTTGCAATGATTCAATTATGATGTTTGAGGAAGGTTGTAAACTGCATTTATTCATTACAACAAAAATCCAGAATGAACCCAAAATAAGTGAAATACTAAGTTAATGTTCAATATTTTTCTGCAACAGGTTCAAACCTGTTACAACTCTCTCCAAAAAGAATCAGAATTTTGGGAAAAGATTTAGATATCAGAATGCTAAGATAGGAGCGGCTAGGTGGTGCAATGAGTAGAGCACGGGCCCTGGAGTCAGGAGGACCTGATTTCAAATCCAACCTCAGGCACTTAACACAAAAAAACTAGCCATGTGACCTTGGGCAAGTCACTTAACCCTAATTGCCCTCCAAAAAAGAAAGAAAGAAAGAAACATAATGCTAATATAGGTGTTTAAAGTTTATATTGCAGAAAAGAAGTGGAGTTTTAAATTGTCAACAACAACAAAAAAATAATAATGGGATAACAAGATGAATGATCTACTTTCAATGTCCAAAATGCCAGCCAACCAGAACTCTATAATTGACAGTAGAAAGACTGGAGGGAGCAGGGCAGATTTATTTATCATTGGGGGATGGAATGGCCCCATTGAATCACAAGAAAAGGGTGAGAAATAGGTTTGGGAGGATGGTAGAAGCCTGTCCTCGAAGGCATAGGTGACAAAGATCCAAAAATAACAAGGAGTTTTGTAGGAAAGAATTTAAGAGGAAATTTTTTCTTAGTAATTTTTGCTTACATACTATACCTATATGATATGCACATTTTTTGACATCAGCAATATCTAGAATTTTTATACTAAAACTTTACAAAATTTATCCTCTTAAAATGCTAAGATATGGTCAAATATTTGGAAAGTTATTTTGATAGAAAATTTTGAATTAATAGAAAATGATATACTTTTCTCTAGCTTTTTATTTTTTAATCCCCAACTAGAACATTCTTTCCAATAACAGGTGCCTCAATTAATTTCTTTCTCCCTATAAAGTAGATGAGTTTGAATAAATAGCCTCTGACATTTCTTCCTATTCTAGATCTATGATTCCATGCTTCTATGATCCAATAGTAAGAGAATGATAGATTTTAAAAATATGATAGGACTTTAGAGGTCACAGAATCACTGGGTCTTAGAGGTAGAAAGGACTTCAGTGGTGTCTATTCCAACTCACACCAAGAAAAAAAGAGCTCCAGCAATAATAACAACAAAAATGTGATCCCCTCTACAAAATTCACAACAAGCAATAAATGAAATCAATTTGTGTGCATGCAGGAAATCTATGTAAAATATACAACAAACAATCAAGGAAAGTCATTTTTATGAAAATGTCAAATTAGGGAGGAACTGCTATGTTGCATAGCATCTACAATTCAACACATCCAACTGTAAAAAAAAACAAAACAAAAAAAAAACAAACTTTTCATGACTTCAAAGGAAAATGTTCTTTCTGGACCTTCCAAGAATTTACTTTTCTCTGTAAAGCTAAACTAATAATTTCTAATTTGTCCTCCATGAATATCCCATCAAAGAGTGGAAACCAGGTATCATTTTATGGGTAAATCTCCTTTTCTCTATTCCAAACATCCTTGATTTCTTCAACTGATCCTGATAAAGCATGAACTTGTTATCATGTAGTCACTTTACAGGCCCAGAGAGGTGAAATTACTTGCCATGGGAACAGAATATTTCTTAACTAACACTAGATTTTGAAAAGTAGGAAACTAGGGACCACTCTGTTCCAATCAACTAATTTGTTGTTCAATCATTTTACATCATGTCTAACTTTTTGTTACACCATTTAGGGCTTTCTTGGCAAATAGAATGGTTTGCTATTCCTTTACCAAATCATTTTATAAATGAAGAAACTGAGGCAAACTGTGTTAAGTTACTTTCCCAGTTTTATACAGCTAGTAAATGTCTATGATTCTAAAATTATTGGAATACTAAGTTAGCATTCAATATTCTTCTGCAACACATTCAAAGCTGTTACAACTCTCCTCCAAAAGAATCAGAATTTGGGGAAAATATTTAGACATAAAAATGCTAATACTGGTGATTAAAGTTTATATTTCTCCTCGCTCCAAGTCTGGTACTCTATTCACTGAGCCACCTGGGTGCCCCAACACACTTATTTACAATATCCAATATGTTCCCAAAGTATCTTTACTTTACATAGTATCATAAATACACACACATGCATGTATAAATATACATATGTCTATATGCATGTGTCTGTGATAGGGGACTCTAAGATGAATAAACTCTCCCAATACAGGTCTGTACCTTCTCTGCAAATTTTAGTCTTCGTGAATTTTCTATATCACTGAGAGTTGAGGTGTCCTGTCCAGGCTCACACAGCCATTTATAAGAAGTGAACTTGAACCTAGGTTTTTCTGGAATTGAGAATGGCTATCTATAACACCATACCTTCTCAATATACATCTAAATACAAATGCATTCTGTCAATTGCACTTTAATTCTCTAAATTGTGTTAGTATTTGCTACATTTGCTTTGTGTCTACCCTTAAGTTTATAGGTTTTTCACTATTTTCATCAGAGAAAAAAAATAAAGGAAATGAACCAGTAAAGAATATTGAAAAATGAGACCAACATTCTCTTTGAACAAAATAGGCCTACTTTGCTTTGGATGGGGATAAACATTGTTAAGTTTAAGAAATAGGTGAGGAATTTTTAACGTATCTAATGATAAGCAAATGTGAAATTCAGTGAGGTAGAAAGTCTATCTTCAAGGACGGTCCAAAGGGTAGTCCTTCAGGTCATGTTAAACTAAGAGCTAGAGAAACTCAAAACTGGATTTTAGGAAAAGGAAAGGGCTTAATTATAGGCAGTTTTCTGAACATGGTCATATAGTTAGTACCCACTCTTAGGATGGTGACTCCAACATAGTTGTACTAGATTCTCTTAGATAGCCTTTCAGTATGAGAAAGGGCTTGCTTCCCTGGCTCCTCACTCCACTACACCTCATTCACTGTTCTCCATTAAATCCAGAAACATATCTTTCTTCCAATTCATGTCTCCAAAGAGCCTACCAGATACCTGCAAGAACTGGTAGAGGACAAAATTAAACAGCTGGGTTAAGTGCTTCTATGCGAAGGTCAGATAATGTTAGAAAAAGTCCGAGACTCTAGGTGTCTACCTAGAACTCGCCAAAGAAGTTCTTAGCTACAGGAAATGTGATAGAAAAGGTCTATTATGATTCTTCTGATCAGAGTTTCTAATATCAGACTATGCTAAATGTGTCATTGATGCCTGGCAAAGTGGCAGAAGCATCTCCAAATTAATAATGTCAAAAGCTTCTGACTGATAAAATCAAATATAACAATATCAGGCTTTCCACAGCAGCTAGGAACTATAAGAAAGACCCATATTTTATTTCATATGCATATTGGAACTCAGCTATTTTGAAAATGGCTCATAACCAGATAAAATAAGCACAGCGATCTTTCAAGGAAAGGGACCTAGAAAGCTTTAAAATATTCCAGTTATATACCTAGCATCTTCACAAGGAAGGATTATAGATGAACTTTAAAAAAAATAGTTACTCAATTTGTTGGATACTATTCTCATTACCAATAGTAATTAATGTGCATTATAAACTAATCATCTGTGAAATTTTAATTAAACTCCAAGGTTTTTTTTTTTAATCATAGAAACACTTCATGAAACAAGTAACTTTTTGTTATCCCATATCATATAAATGAACTATCTACATTTTAAGAGAAATGGCTCCTATTGTACCTAAAGCATTAGCTGGAATAAATTAATGCAACATAAGTTGCTATGTGTGATACAAGTGATTATGTTTTTATAAACCTATTTATGATGGGGAAATAGGATAATTTGGGAGTTGGGTCAGGGAGAAAAGATGGTGGGGAGGAAATAGGGGGAGAAGAAAAAATTTTAAAAGGTCGGAGAAAAGTAGAAGAAATATTGACTGAACCTCTATTTTCTACTTTGATAGCTTTAGCATTGTTTTCCTATAAGCATTCTCTATTCCCTCTAGTAGTTAGAGACCTCTCTCCTCAAATTATCTCATAATTATTTGTGAAAATATTTTATATCCCCAGTAGAAGGTGAGCTTCTTGAGGATATGGAAATTTTAAAAAAATTTTATATTTGTACTTTGACCCATGCTGAGGATAGCATCTTTATTATAGCAGGTGAATAATAAATATGTATCAAATGACTAAAAGGTGAACATTCTTCTTGGCCTCATAAATAATTTACAAAATAGCACAGCATAATAAAAGAGTATTGCTTTTGGAGCCAGAAGACCTGGGATTGACATTTATCTGTGTGGTAACAGACAAATGTTTTAAACATCCTTGAATCTCAGTTTGCTTGTGTTAAAAAAAAATGTTAAGAATAACATTGGTGATATGTACCTCACATGGTTGTTGTGAGTCAAGCTCTTTGCAAACCATCAATTGCTATAAAATGTTAACTGTCTATAATCAATAACTTTGTCTTCTGGGTAACTCAATTTGTCCTTCAAGACTGTAGATCATTTCCAGGCATGGTTACACCCTATTTCTTCCGGAGTGGTTGACAAGGGAGTTATTATTGTAACTGTTTTGGTTTTTTGTTTGTTTGTTTGTTTTTGTTTATTTTTCCCAAAGAGTAGCCCAATATGTATGGTTATATTTGTCTTCTCTCAATTTCCATCTTTATGTGGATGAATCACAAAACATTATCTCCAAAGCTGACCTATCTTCTGAACTTCACATCATTTTTTTCCAGCTGTCTACTTGCAGAAAACGTTGATGAACTACTGTGCTAGGCAGTGAGCCAGATTTGGCCACTGGGCCATAGTTTACTAACCCTTGATCAAAGAATGTGCCATTCAACCATAACATGGCTAAAATCTAGGAGAAAGTGACCTCTCTGAGGGCAGGGATGTCTTTGAATACCTAATACTTATCATAATATATTGCACTAGCAAGCACTCTAATATTTTAAATTTTTTTAATATGGGTTTACTTAAATATTTGCTCCCAGTAATTCTAACCTGGTATATAGGAATTAGAAAACAAGATCATGTGTCTAATTATTATTATGGAAGGGAACATTAAAGAATATGATGTCAATGAGTGAAGTTTCTGCTTTCCTAATCAAATATAACATTATACCTGTTGAATGAATTTAACATTAGGGCATCCAAGGGAAAATTTCAAAAGCAGGACTTTCTTTCTCATTTGGTTATCAAATTCCCAGCCTCTTCAAAGGTTACAGGCAGTATCGGTTACATGAAGTGGGTTTCTTGTTGTATCTTGTTCATCTGTTACTCTCTAGCTAGATTAGTTCATTGTCAATGAAATCAGCATCACAAGTATTAATCCCCATAGAGATGAGTTTAAATCATCCTATTCTAATGATACAGGCTGCATATGACAGTCCAACTGAGCCAACATCCTTAAAGACAGACACCATTCTGAAGAAATATTTGGGAAAAATGTAAAGATTTAACACAGCCAAAGAATCAACATTAAGTAGTATAAAGATAAACCAAAAGGCACGTGCTCTACTAAACGTAATTTTGGAAAAACCTCTTCCTGTAAGAAGTGTTAACAAACTGTATCAATTTATAAGATGACTGACCCAGGTTAGGGGTAGTCTGACACCATGAAATGGATGGAAGCTAAGAGGATCATGATGAGATTCAAGGACCATTAACACCATACTCCAATCAGTTGAGCCAAGGAGTCAGGGATCCATAACACATCAGTATGAATGTGCTCCTTCAACACTAACGGCCACCCATATTTTTGCATTGCAACTTATCACAGAGATATTAACTACACCAAATGTCTATTCACCGACTATCAGTGTCCATCTCAATATATATTTTATAAACTCAGTGACTAGATAATGATAGTTATGATTTACATAATATTTTAATGGATGCAAAAGTATATAGTATGATATAGTAGAAAGAGCAGAGACTCTCAAACCAAAGACACTGAGTTCAAATTCTATTTATGATGGCTATTACCTGTGTGATTTTAGAGAATTCACTTAATCTCCCTGGCCTCAGTTTCTTCATCTGTAAAACAAAAGGATTAGACTAGATGGCCTCTGCAATCCCTTTTCCCTTGAGATCTATGTTCCTAAGGGCAGCAAAATGTATTTTACATATAGTCTCATTTTATATATAGTCACTCAGTCTGAGAGAGTATGTGAGTTTTATATGGTTAAATAGGTAGCTAGGTTTGAACCTAGTCATGATTCTAAGTTTAGCACTTTTTCACTACCTCATGTGACCTCTTCAGTACCTCTGAATACAAAGTGATTTTTCTCTTTCTGGTCTCTTGCCATCCGTTTTTAGAGTTTAAAAAGTCATCATAGAATGTATGACTTTGCCTTTGGGAGCTATCTCCATGAATCATTTTTACAGCATTTCCAGAAATTATGCTTTGCATTTGGTTTGAGCAAATCAACATTGAGCATGTTGGGTTTGGAATGTAAATGTTTGTAACTGGGTGTGTGCCTAATCCAAAAATAATGTAAGACTCAGTTGATCAGAATTAGCCTTTCATCCTATTGCAAGAACAAAAGAGCAAATGAAGTTAGATTCCAGTAGACTAACAGAGTTAATGGAATTCTAAGTACCTTCAGATGCTTTAGAACAATAGCCACAAAGTACTTGGTGAAACTTGCATTACAGTGATTAATAATAACAGAAAATAATAACACTGATATTCCTCTTTGAATATTCGTTCACCTGACTGCTGGCGCTGTTTTTTTTTTCGCCTTGATACGAAATTTTCTTTTATATCTAGTCCCTTGCATGGATAATTCCAAGGTTATCTGTTATTCTTGAGTCATTTATTCATATTTCTTTCTTTGGAACTCAAATAATTCATGCTTGATCTTTAAGAAAAAGTAACTCATTTATTTTAGAAAGTTTTCCTACAGACATGGAAAAAGTAGATGTTTTTTTTTTTTCAAACATGTAGTCATTTCCCCATCCAAATATCATCTTAGTTTCTGTAGAAATATTCCAGAACATCTGTCCATCTCATGGAAAATTAAGTGATTTGAGAAGCAAAAATTCATCACCACTTTCTTCCCCATCACATTTATTTTATCCTTAAACTTAGCTCCAAACAAGTGTTTATGTTTTTCTTCTTGTTTTTAATCAACTTTTAAATCTCTTATATTCATTACCCAGATATTTTCAAAGTAATTTTTCTCATACTTTCCCAAGTCATGGCAAACATCTTGTGGCCTCATTTTCTTGATTTATAAATTTGCAAGGCTGGACTCTGAGTTTCTTTCCATCTCTAAAATTCAAGTTGATAAAGGAAACATGTTGTCATCTATAAAGCAGTGGAATGGGAGTAAGAAGGACTGAGTTCTATTCTTAACTTCTCTGTCATAGATTCATGTGACTTTTGGTGAGTTTTTATATTTGCCTTCTCAGGACCTCTGTTTTCTCCTCTGCAAAAGGATAAGGTTTGACTCAATTATCTCTGAACTCTCTAGGGATTTTAAGACTTAGTGATTGATATTTCCCATATTTTTCCTTGTTTCCCACTGTTTACTTTCTACCTTCTAGTCCCTAACAATCACTTCCATTCACTCCTTTGCCCTCAGTTTTACTACTATGATAAAGCAGAAAATGGACTATCGGAAGAGAACTAAGAAATCATTCTTATTCTCTTGCCTTTCTTCAGTCCCAGTGGAATATTTGACTCTGCCCCTAAACCCATGGGAATTGATATGTGAATTTTTGACTTATCTTGCCCCAAAATAATTTTCCCTATTATTTCCATTTCCAGGCCACCATTTCCCAACCATGTTGGTACATGTATCATCCATGCCATACACTTTCCCTCTATGTGTTGTCCCTACCCCTATTAGAGTATTAAGTTCCTTTATGGCACAAGATAAATATTAAGTAATTGGTCTATCTACCCATTTCTCTATCTATCTGTCTTTCTGTCTGTCTTTCTCTCTCTTGTATGGATGAATGGAGAATTTAGATATTAAGAAATTAATACAGAAGATAGAAGCCATGAAGGATGCATCACAAAGGATGCATCAAAAGTATAACATGAACTTGTAATATGGTCATTAGTACTAAATTTCAGAATGCAAGGAGAAAAACTAAGCACAACAAAAAGTGTTTGTTTTTGCTGGGGTTTTTGTCCATTTTTTTAGATACTTTGAGGGAAAAGAGGAAGAGAGAAGAGAGATTTTTACTAAGGGAAGATAGGATGCTGCTAACTAACAGTAGCGAGCACGTAGAACTAATCAATTCTTATTTTTGGTTCTGTCTCCTGTGCCAATGAGGATGACCTTCAAATTGGAAAGGACAGAGTAAAAAAAAAACCCAAGAGGTTGCTGATACCCAAGTCAGGGCATAGTAAAGGAAAAAGTGATTACTGTACTGGATTAATGCAAGTCACCTGGTACAGAGGGATAACATTCTTGATGCTAAAAAATTTGGCAAATTTGATTACTGAGACATTGCCATGATACATCAAAAGATAAGAAGAATAAAAACGGTATTGGGTATATGGAGAAGGGCAAATGTCCTGCTTAAAAAAACAAACTAGTGATTCCAAAGAGTTAGCATGGCTTCACTAAAAAGATACAATTCCAAATAAATCCTATCTCCATTTTTATAAGGTTCTAATGTATTAGATCAGAAGAAATTTAATAACTATTGTTTATCTGTATTTTCCTATTGCATATAGGCTTTCTTTCTATTCTTATAGAAAAGATAGAAAAATACAGGCTAGGTAATCAGAGAGTGCAAGGAGATAAATTTAGATATGATTGAATAGCTGGACTAAAAATTAATTAATATCAAATAGGAATGAATCACTTGTACCATGCTCCAGAGATCTTTGTTTGGTGCTGTACTGCTTAACATTTTTTCATTAACTTAGATAAAGGAATAGATAGCCTCTTTATCAAATTTGCAGATGATATAAAGCTGAGAAGGATAACTAACACAATGGATAAGAGAGACAGGAGTCACAATGTTCTTGGGTCAATTCTGATGAGATGAAAATTTATATGGATTAATCTAAACTGTTATAATTAGTTCAAAAATTGACTTCACAATTACAAAGGGAGTGAAGGAATGGTTAGGAAGCAATTTATCTGAAAAAAGTGAGGTTTTTGGTAAAAGGCAATGGTGAAATATGGCAGTCCAAAAAGCTAATAAGATCTTAGGTTGCAATAGGAGATGCAGAGTTTCCAGGACTAAGGAGGTGATCATTCTACTCTCCCCTGCCCAGATCAGAACACATCTGGAATATTCTGTTTCATTCTAGATACCAGAATTTGGAAGGAAAGTGAACAGAACAATGTCAAGAAAATAGTAACCACAATGGTGAAAGACTTCCCTCAAGTTCATGGAGAATCTATTGAAGAAACCCAGGTATTTAGCTAGCAAAGTGAAGACCTGGGTGGGTTGGTGGGGAAGAAGAAGGTTGGAACATGATACATGTTTTCAAGAATTAAGATGATTATTCAGAAGAAGCATTAGGAATCTTCTTTTTGGCCCCAGCGTATAGAAGTAGTAATAATGATTAGATGTTGCAAACATGAAAATGAAAGCTGGATGCCTTCCTAACCGTTCAATTTATTCAAAAGACAAATGAAATAACTTTGGAGAAAATGGTGGATTTTCCCTCATTGAACTCTGTAAGCAAAGGCTAGCTAGCTGACTATTTATTGGATGTATTATAGTAGGTGTTGTTTGCGGAGGAGGGACATGGGCTAAATTTGGAAATGATTGGATAGATGGACTAAAAATTAATATAAAATAGGAATAAATCACTCATCAGTGATCTTTACCAATTCTGAAATTCAGTGATTCAAGTTCCATCTTATTCACTCATACTTTTCTTACCTATCTCACATTTTCCCATTAACACCTTCTCCCCTCATTCTGTAGTTCCATTTGCCTCCTTCAATTCTTTCTCCATCCCTAGTTCTACAGAGAGTCTCCTTATCCAGTCTTATCACAGTGCCTCTGTCACTTCAGTGTCTAGGCATCTTGAGACATTAGGGACAAGTGGCACTGATACTAGTGTTTGCATAGACCCCAAAATAAGACAGAAATAGGGGGTCAGGGATACTAAAAATAGTAAAAGATTGTGGAATCAGACTAGGCAAAGGAAGGACATGAAGGAGCAACGGATAAACTGAAGCAACTTTAGACTGAGCCAAGGGGACTTAGATCAACATTTCAGGCCATATTTAGTGATAGACTGTACCAGACTGAAGAGTGGGGATAATATAATAGTTTTTTTAATTGCAGCTAATAGTAATTAATATTTAAATTATTGCACACAATGCCTTTTTTCAAAGTAAACTAGCTAAATGGATTGACATGTAATGAACTTTAAAACTTTGACATCTTGAAAAATTTAATATGCAATATGTGCTTCTTTTGCCATACTTTCTTTTTAGCCAAGATTTGGCATTTAGTTCCCCAAAATTCTCATACATATCCTTTAATTCTTCATCATGAAACTACAAGTCACATTAGATATTAAGTCTACCTTTGATGAACAGTCCATTTTTCCAAGTTTATTCTTGCTTAGAGCCCATAGCTAAGTCTCTAGGTCATCAACTTATATTTATCTTCAACTCTTGCAGACATTTCTTAACCTTCCTGATGTATGACATGGCACAAGCTTCTATTGGTGGATTTCATCTTCATTTGAGAATTTCTATAATCCAGAACAATTCTGTTTCTTAGCACTGTAGAGAGTACTTTAAAATCCTTTATGTATATTATTTTATTTGGGCCTCATAGCAATATTGTAAGGTAGGTATTATACGTGACATTCTCTTTATTTTATAGATTAGGTAACTGATTCTTCATGAAGTTAAGTGATTTTCCCATTATTACACAGTAAGAATTAGAACTGGAGTTTGAACAAGGAATTCCTGATTCCAGGTCTAATATTCTCTCCTGCATGCTGTGCTCTGCCAGTCCAGGGAGAAGCAGAAGTGCTGGTTCCATAAGGAGAAAGTGAGTAACAAGATCAGTTGGATGGGTCCTTATACACTGCAGGGAAAAGTTATAGTGGGGACTATAAAATTATTCATATCAGAGAGCCATCCAGTGGCACAATCAAGCCAAGATGTGCCTGGAGGGAGGGGAACAATAATATCTGCACAGCCTTTGGGATACTCCTTATAGATTTCTGGACTATTGCACTAGCTTTCAGGTGAATGAGGAAGTCTGGCCAATCTGCAATGTTTAGAGTGCGGTATGCAAACTTGGGCAGGGTGGGAAGTGGGGCAGAAAAAGGGGAAGGGAAGCAACTAGGCTATGAATGATTTACTGGAATCATTTTCAGAGCAGATTAGGGAAGATAATCTAATGACGTTTTATAGTTCCCTTTTGGAATCACATCTCACTGCTCCAAAAAGTAAATTGAGAATGTATTAACTATTTAAAATAAAATAAGAGCATGCATGTTGATATAATTTAATTACTACATTAAGATAATTTTAATATTATGGATGTATGATTTCTACAGTATTTTCTAACTATAAGAGAGAGGTAAAAATAGTATCAACAGAAAGAAGAAAAAGTGGAATAAGTGGGATGGGGAAAGAGGAAGGAGAAATGAAACAGAATATATTGCATTGACCAGTGAACTATTTCTGGGACTCAAATTCAGACTTGATATTATTTTTATTAAAAACACAGTTCCTTTGAATTAAGTCACAACGTTTTGCAAGCTAGCTCAATATGTGAGATAACACCCTTACCATTTTATTGAGAGGGAAGTCACAACATGGAATTGGCATACAACACAGACTGTTGGACGATGAGTGACATCAACAATTTTGTAAAATCTGCGTGTAAGGTCCAATGTGTTTTTTTTCCTTAATCTCAGATTTGCTCTGTTGCCTGGTTTGTGAATTCTTGTTAGCAAAACTATTCAAGTGGGGAATAGGATTAGCAAGAAGGGAGAACTGATGTGGTTGCTTTATAATTATTACTAGAAACAAATACATGGTATGGCCTGTGCTGTTCAGGGGTCTGTACACACACACACACACACACACACACACACACACACACACACACACACACACACACACAATGCCTTGTTTTGGAGGAATCCCTTTCTTGAAGATCCTTTCCATTCCCTTTCTCTCAAGTTCCTCCTCCTCGATCTGCCAGGGAGAAATGGTGTGACTATTGACACCTAAGAAAAATGACTTGGTACCTTAGTTAAGCCATCCAGTCTTAAAGTATAACATTATTAGATTACACATCATAGAGGAGCTAAAACTCAAATTTATGTTCCCAGTTATTCAATTGCTTTAATAGGGAAGCTATCCCACTCTAAGGCATGAATTTACCCCCTTTTGTATTTGTGCAAACTGAGATATAAAAGGGTTAAACTGGAAGGGGGCCTTAGAAGTCTGTGGTTCAATTCATCTTTTACATATGATGAAAATAAGGCTCAGAAAGCAAATTTTCCTTATCCAATGGCATAATTCAAACCCAGGACTTCTGACTATTAAGTTAGTATTTTTCCTACATTATGCCACTGCCTTCTTATGAGGATGCATTTTGGAATTTTTTTTAAATTTTGTATGGCTAAGGATATGAACCTGTGATTTCATAATTGTGCAGTACTGTCAGGATGAAAACTAGCTTCAATAATGCAGGTCTGCAACGCATCTCTTACAATTAAGTTTTAGAGAGTTGCCTGCAGCACTGAGAGGTTAAGTAATTTGCCCATGGTAACATAATAAGTATTTGTCAGAAACAACACTCTAACTCAAATCTATTTTCCCTGGATATTTGTATCTAAATATAGTACTTTTTAAATAATTGGCTTAATTCATCAAACTCCTTTTCTGCCTCAGTGATTCAAGTGATACTTAGTGCCCTAAAAGAGTTTCCCAAGAAATCTAGAGCAGCAAAAACTTCCGGATACCCATGGATCTCAGGGGAGATCAGCCATTACTGACATCCTTGAATGACATGAGAGGAACCTGAGAAAACTATTTATGTATCTATCTATCTGTATACACATATACATACATACATACATACATACATACATATATATATATATATATATATATATACAAACACATAGTCTTAAGACTTCAAAGGTCATCTCTCATTCCAAGTACTACACAAATCATCAATCCCATCTATAACAAGCTATCACCCAACTTAAAACTTCCAGAAATCTGACATTTCTATACTCCCTTAACCAGTCTATTACTTTTCAATTAAAAAAAATGTACCTACTATATATACCGTACATACAGCTAAATCATGATTAGCGTGAATAATTCATCGAGTGAAGTGGTCACATTATCAAATTCACGTTATTTGAAGGTATACCTATGTGAAATATGATTCTATCCCAACAGAAATAGGCAGTAGTACATTTTTTTAAGTGTCAGCAATCCTCAGGATTTATTATTTGTACTAATCAGGACCTAGATCTATAGTATCTTCCTTATTACATGTTTGAAATAGAGAATTTTAGAATTAAAGACACCTTTCAGATCATATTGCCTGACCCTCTTATTTTATAGATGAGGAAAATAAGGCCCAGATAGATACACAGATTTGTTAAAACAAAGTCAAAGAAAATGTTAATTCTCAGCTTTTCTGATTCATGATACATCCTTTACAATTCACAGAAAGGCCTCTCAAGGACTCTGGTCAGGCCTAATCTGATCAAGTTGACCAAGGTAATCCTAAGGAAGTTGTTTTGTTCTTGGAAAATACCACTCCATTCAGCATCATAGTATAATTCTGACCAGCCACAAAAGCTCTGATTTATTTAATTTATTAATAGTCTAAACCATATCTTCTAAACCTACTAAATAAGATCCAAAGGCAAATGATAGAAATAGAAAAAACCTATTTTAGCAAATTATTTATGATTCTAGCATTTCAGCAAAACGCATAAAAATGGTTATTTATGCCTATTTTAGAGATGGTAGAGCTGAGGCCTAGAAAGGTTACATGCTTTTTCTAGTCCTAATAATTGCTGAACCTAGAGATAGATGTCAAGTCTAGTCCTCAATTCTATCATTTATCCATGAACTTAAAATAATTAGGACCCATAAGCTTGGAAATTATAATTAGTATTTTGCTCCCACATAATACTAACAGAAAACTGTCTCATATCCCCATTGGTTTGGGCTCTATTGACCCTGACAATATAAGTCTATGGTTAAAGGGAGATAAGTTCAGGTCAAGAAATGACCATGAATTCTAATTCCTGTCAACTTCAGTTAAGTGTTTTAGTGAATATACCTCTCGGTCCTGTCAGTTACATGGTCCTTTTAATTGTAGCAACATATTTTTCTTAAATAATGCTTCCCTATAAATATCTAGCAAAATCAGATCCTGACCCTTTCACTTGTTTATGGCTGCTGAAGCATATTTGGGACAGAGGGGTGAAGATGTTAGACTAACAGTCATGTCACCTAGTACCCTATGCTAATATAGGCCTAGTCCCTATCCCTCTCCTTACCCTGACATTTGTAGACACCTCATCCTCTCAAAGTATTTTTGCATGCATTTTATAATTAATAAAACATTCCTATTTGCTACGTAGTACAGGTATTTTTATACCCATTTGACAGATGAAGAAATTGAGTGCTACAGAGGGTAGGTAGTTTATTCTGATCTTCACTGGAAGTTCTGAGACTGTTAGAGATCTCATGATTCTCAATCCAATTTTCTTTCTAAACATATAAAGCATTATTTCTCAGTCAGTATTACATGGTACCCTGGGATTTTAAACAATGAGAGACAGATTCTGTGAGAAAATGTCAATACTCTGCTCCATAAAATATTAAATATGAAATTGTGTACGTGTCAAAATATTTATTTCATGTAACAATTTTAACAACTAAAAATAGAGCCAATTTCTTCTATTTTACTCAAAAATTTCCCCTGGACTCCTCTTTATTTTGATGATATTCCATACCACAAGTTCCTTTGAACTAGCATTTATGTGCTTGATCAATATTTCAAGGTAAAAAGTGTCCTGTGGCTAAATTGGTTTGGGAAATGTGTCTCTAAGGATTAACCCATTAAATCATTCATGGTTTAGCACAGCATGGTGTCACAGAGCACAGGGTTTGGATTCAGAAAGTTTGGATTCAAATCTAAGCTTTGCCTCAGACCAGTTATGTGGCTTTAAATTGGTCACCATCCTTTTCCACGCCACTGTCTTTGATAAGAGAACCCTAAATGGGATCATGAAGAGTTGGACACAATGGAAAATGACTGAACCACAAAATGTATAGATGTTTTCTTATCTATAAAATGAAAAAGGCTAGACTAGATAATCTCAAAGATTCTGGTCCATATTTAGTATGCTGTGACCTGTACTGACACAATATCACTGACAAAACAAGGGAGAACATATATGTATATACACATAATAGTGATAATAGAGAACTTCAGCAAATTTATTACATATGCAAGTCAAGACATCATCCTGTTGAAGTCACTGGTCCTCTTTGAAAACCAAGGTCAAAAAACAAGACAAAAATATGAAAATAGATAAGCCAAAGGAATATCAAGTCCTGGAGGACAAAACACAAAAACAAAACAAAACCCCATATTTTTCATGTGATTCAAAATGTTACTTATTCTGCTTTCTTTTATAAAGTTTAATATTTAACATTTCTTGCTTCTTTTCTTTCTTTTTCTTATCTTTGGTTATGTCAATAGTTTTGTGCTTTGATTTTTTCAAACAGAAGAAAACACTTTTGTTCAACCAAACAGCTGACTTTGTCTTTTGAAATCTGATGTTTGATGTGATGAGACTCTTTTTATGATGTCATCTTGTCATGCTAAAAACTATGCTAAAAACTAATAGTTTTCTGTTGATTCTTTCAAATACAGGTTGAAGTCAAGATAGTTTATTATTCTCCATTGAGAAGACTTCTATTAGGTAGATTTGTAAGAGTTCATGATATTATTTCTGGGACAATTTCTTCATAATAGCACATATATAATGGCTATGGGCTATCCAGGCAGGTATGCCTGGGGTGGCTAGGTGGCAGTGGGTAAAGTACTGGGTTTAGAATCAGACTCATCTTAATGAGTTCAAATCTGGCTCCAGACACTTGTTAACTGTGTGACCCTGGGCAAGTCACTTAACCCTGTTTGCCTCAGTTTTCTTATCTATAAATTGAGCTGGAGAAGGAAATGGCAAACCACTCCACTATCTTTGATAAGAGAACCCCAAATGGGATCATGAAGAGTTGGACACAATTGAAAATGACAGAAGCACAAAACAAGGGTTGCCTAAAGGAACATGTAATTGATAATATAAAAACTCATAGTTCTAGACCACTTTCAGGTTTACAAAGTACTTTCTCCACAAAATCCTTTGAAGTAAGGAGAGCATATATTGATTATCTGATTAAATAGATGAGGATAAGAGAAATTGAATGACTTGCCCAAGATCATGCAGCTAGTAAGTTTCTGAGCCCAGTTCAGATCGTCTGATTCTGAAATCAAAGAGTTTTCCACAATCCTTTGAGCTCTGCTCTTTTCATTTAAAGCTACTTGTATCTAATCTCGGGAGGATATAAAACACAAAATAACCTTACATCAAAAACATGATGAAGAATAAAAAGATTTAGCCAATAATGTGACAGATTATTCCCTTGCCTAACATCAGTGATTCTCTGACTAATTAACATGCATCATGAGAATTTTTTTTTTAAAAGCAGACTCTTAAGGACTTTGCCCATGCAGTTAATAATAAAATTTCAGAAGTATGCTCAAATCATTTTGATAAAGATTTTAAGGGATTTAACTAGCTGTGTTTCAAAAGTCAGGTCTGTCCTCATTAAAATACTTTCCTGAACACTAACCCAAAATAAGAGCATCAGGCTTTACAGACTGTGTTCAGTTATTCTTGCAACCCCTGGACCCTCTCCCTTGCAAACACGGGTAACTGTGCCAGACTCTGACACAGCTTGCCTTGCAAACACAGGCATTGTAGCCAAGGATTCCAGGACATGAGAGGCATCTATAAGTACCCAAGTCCTTTCCATTAAAGCACAGATGACACTCATTTGGTACCCAAACAGGGCAGTCAGTATTGAAACATCTGGAATGCTTCCCATGCAAACACAAGAAAGGATGCCCAGAAAGTTAGTACATTCTCCTGGAATCTCTTTTCCTTTGCCTATGGTTTACTCACTGCTTAGACAACAAGGCTATAATTGGTTAAGGGTTCCCCTAATGAATATGTGTTTATTTGCATTTGTCTGCTTATTTTGCTATATCAAGGTAATATACATATATAGGGGCCTGCTGTGGAGGGAGGGGGCAAGGGGAGTAAATATTATTTGATATTCCTGGTAAATCCTAAGATTTACTTCCATTTTGTCTTGAACATTCAGCTCTCAGACTGTGAGTTGAAGAGAAAATGATGATCTGCATTGCTAGAGGAAATTTCCTTATCTTAGAATCCCTTAACTGATAAAATCCAAGAAGCCTCCAGATAAGAAAGGCTTCCAGATCAGTAATCTGCCCATTTCCTATCTGTTTGTACTTCTTGGGTTAAACTACATCAACCCCTCCCCCACATTCGATTTCCTTTTGCATATTTCCCCCCTATTAGATCACAAGTTCCTTGAGGGCAGGGGCAGTCTTTTTCATTTTTGTATCCCCAATACTTATTGATCAACTGAAATCACACTAGTTCCTATACCTATTCCTTGAAAAGGGGACCTAAAAGAGTTTACTGAAATTCAAAGAGGTCCCCAAAAAGTTGAAAACCTCTGCTAGAGACTATACATAATCTGATAGAAATTACATGGCCATCTAGTTCAACATCCTTGTCTTAGAGACTATGAAATTTAGGCTCAGATAGTTTAAGTGACTAACCCAAGGCTTCAGAGCTAGTAAGTATCAGAAGAGGTCAAGTCTTATAATGCTAAGTATAGTATTCATTCCTTTATATCATGCTGTCTTCTTTTCCTAAGATATCCTCAACTTTCCCCTATAAAACATGGCATTTTATTCTGATTTCTGCAGTTATTCCATCACATTACTGTCAGGGAGATGGTGTCAGATATACCCTTCTCTCCTTTGCTGAAATAATTCATCCTTTTCAACCAAAATAAAACGTCTCCCATCCTGCTATAAAGTAAATACTGACGTAAGATGAAAGGCTGTATCTGGAAAGAATGGGACTTTAAATGCCTCATACTTTGATTAAAAATGCTTTTGTCAATTACAGATTGATTTTTGCAGCTCATTATGGTGATGGATGTTGGGACCAGAGGACGTGGTATTTTACCACTCGGCCTGTGGGTGTACTCGGCTAGGAGAGGATGAAGGAGAAAGCACAATTATATCCTAGCACTCACCCATGTGCTAGTACTGACCTAATGGGCACTACTGGGATAATTTGGGAAAATAGCATCATCAGGAATGGCTAAAAAAAGAAAAAGAACTGAGCCCTTAGAGGAAAGAACACTTTTCAACATATATTTCCTGGCAATCTGCTGAGATTGGCACCACATGGTAAGTAGCACAACGCATCATCAGCTGGGTTTTTAAGTAGGCTAGAATGCTTAGGCAAAGGCAGAAGTTAGGAATGTGCCAGTGGATGTGTAAATCAATCAATTGATCAATCAACAAGTATTTATTTAGTAAGTATCTATTAAACACTAAGCATGATGCCAGGTATTAAGAAAACAAAGACAATTTTGAAACTGTTATTACCCTGAGGAACTAACATTTGGAATGTGTGTGTGTGGTAAGCAACATGCATATACCTTATGTGTATACACACAGTGATTTTGTGAAAGGTAGAATAGAGATCAAGAGATTGCACTTTAGCGAAGCTTTGAAAAAACAACAGCTAGGGAGTCTATGTAATGGAAGAGAGCAAGGGATGCATTCTAGGCATAGGAGACAACCTGGCCCAGGGCACAGGAACTGGAAATAGAGCTTTGTGTGTGAATGGTTTCCAGAAGGGCAACTGGGTTAGATTTTAAAGTACTAAAAAGAAAAATCAGGTATAATAAATACAGGAAAGATGGGTTGGAGGCAGGTTGTAATGGATTTTAAGTTCCAAATGAAGGAGGTTATGGTTGATCCTCAAAGTAATTGGGAATTACTGGTATGTATTGAGCAGGGGAAGGACTTGATCTGTGTTTTGGTGTAGCTTTGGCAGTTGTATGGAATCTGAACTTGGGAGAGGACAGAATTGGGGTGGACAGATTAATTAGGAGGTGACATGATCTGAACTGGGAAGGAAGCCATATTAGTAGAGAGAAGAGGGTAGATACAAGAGATTTTATAGAGGCAGAGATGGTAACTAATTGTCACATGAGTGAAAGTGAGGGACTGAGGATGACTCCAAGGTTGTGAACTTGGACGACTGGAAGGATGGAGACCTTGGCAAAAATACGTAAAAAAAATAGATGCTTGTATGCACATATACATATGTATATATGTGTATATCCACATACATCAACATAAAGTTTAAACTATGTAACAAATGTATTGTAGATGTGTGTATGGAATGGAATGTGTATGTATAGATGCACAAAGACACATTGTTAAAAACTAATCTTGGACCCTATCATTAAACAAATCTCAAAATATTTGAACACAGCTTGTAGAGACTAATGCTGTTATTCTCTTATGCACTGGACTCTTTCTTTTGCAAACATATCTGTGTGTGTATGTGTGTGTGTGTGTGTGTGTAAGCTTACATAAATTATTGCATCATACTAGTTTTGGGGATATGTTGTCAAAAACACCTTTCTCTCCCTGTATAGTACCAGGAATAGAAGAAAACTATGGAAGAAGAATAAAATAAGATGAGAAGGAGGTGCAGGAGGCGATCGGGATAAGGGCAGATAAAATGATATTTTGTGTCCTGGGGTGAAATGGGGAAAGAGACAACTTATGTAGCAGTTAGTTGGTATAGTGGATAAATCAGGAAGACTCAAATGGAAATTTAACCGTGGAAACTTATTAACTCAGGGAAGTCACTTAACTTCTCTCTGCCTTAGTTTCTTCATTTGTAAAATGGTCATGATAATAATAGCATTTATGGATGCTGTACAGATAAAGACAAATAATATAATTGCACATTGCTGTATAGTTCTTTTTTTGTAGTCTTTTTTTTTGCTGTATATTTCTAAAAGTGCTACATAAATACTAGTTATAGTTATGGTGGAGTCATCTAAGTGGCTCAGTGGATAGAGTGCTAAGCTCTGAGTTCAAATCACACCTCAGACACTTACTAGCTGTGTGATCCTGGGCAAGTCATTTCAAACCTCTGTTTGCTTTAATCCACTGGAGAGGGAAATGGTGAACGACTCCAGCAACTTTTCCAAGAAAACACCATGAACAGTATTGGCATGCTATGGTCCACAGGGTAACAAAGTCACACATGACTGTCAAAGTCACACAAAGACACACATGAACAACAATGACGTAAGCTTGGTTCTATGTGCTTATTCTTATAGTTAATCATAATATCTCCTTGTGATGAAAAAAGAGAAAACGTGGGAAGTCTAAGTATATAGTATTGAATACCTGTCTCACATTTACACAATGATGGTGATGCATACATAAGGTTGAAAAATCAAAGAAAATTAATCTTCAGTCATTTGTATGCAAGCTTCCTGAGGGCAGGAACTGAGTCATTTTATCTCAAATACTTAGCAGAGAGCCTGGCAGAAATCAAATGGTTAATAATTGATTTTTAGCTGCATAAGACTGGCACCAGAGGCCTCAGGTATATATATATATATATAATACTCTACCACAAATGGAAATCTATTTGTGGTCTTCCTTCATGATAATATATCTCTTATTTGTGGGTTCTCCAGAATTCCGAAGCTGTGAAGTGGAACTAGCATGATAAAAAGACTTTATATAATACAAAGTCAAGTAATATTATGCAAGGTAAGGTAATGTAAAGTGGATTACCATATATAAAACCTGATATTGGTGGAAATGGACAGTGGTGCATCATGGAAGAAAGTAGATTGTTCTGAGAAATTCATTATAGTTGGCATCAAATCTAGGATAAAATTTTTAGATCTTGCATTTAATAGTCATTGGAAATGGAAAGTAAACAGGAGGGAATAAAAGACCAGGAAATGTCATATACTGTCTTTGTGATTTGTGTGTGTGTGTGTGTGTGTGTGTGTGTGTGTGTGTGTAATAGAGAGAACTCCTTTCCTTCCTTCTTTCCCTTTCGTATTTCCTCCTTCCTTCCTTGTCTTCATTTGCTCCTTCCTTTCCTTCCTACTTTTGTTTCTTCCTTCCCTTTCTTCTTTATTTTCTTCTTTCCAACCTTTCTTCCTTTCATTTTTCCTTCCTTCCTTCCTTCCTTCCTTCCTTCCTTCCTTCCTTCCTTCCTTCCTTCCTTCCTTCCTTTCTTCCTTCCTTCCTTCCTAGATGAAATATCATACCACCACTGGATTGTAAGTGTTTAGTCATTTAGGAAACTGATTATACATACATATATGTGTGTGTGTTAATTCTTTCCTTCCTTCCTTTCCTTCTTTCTTCCATCCTTCCTTCCTTCCAGGATGAAATATGGCACTACCACTGGATCAGTGGTTATTAGTTATTTAGGAAACTCATTTACTATAAAATTGATTTGTATACTAATGGGCTACCAGATGTGTGTGTGTGTGTGTGTGTGTGTGTGTGTGTGTGTGTGTGTACCAGAGGCTGGCAAGTAATAATATCATATACAAGCCATCATCACTATAAACATATCTAGTCCAAGTCCTGCTGATAGAGTAAAATTTGAAAGGAGAGACAACACTGTCAGCAATAAAATTGCTAAGGACAGCAATGATGACACCCATATTAATGGCCCTTCAGCCTCTGGCTCTTCGTGTTGCCTAATGTCTACCACACAAGTAAAAAAAATCAGAATTATTTCCTTCTGACACCAAGAATATATGATCTAGAAAATGGAAACCTGATCACTTTTCCTGATGTCATATTTATGGATACAATAGGCTGACAGTTGTCCGAGGAGTCCATGACCAGAAAATAACCTTGGTCAAAAGGAACTTCAGATAACCCAGAAACTGATAGAGTCATTGAATCTCTCCTGCACCTCCATTTATCCTTTTCAGAGGTAGTGGGGAATGAACAGCAGTCATGATTAAGTACAAAAATTTATTCACCAATATCCTATTGCCCTGACATATTGCCCCTACTTCAGTGTTGTTGACCATCGCTGCTGCTCTTGCCAACCAACATTCATTCTACCTTTCATATCCTAGGCTTCAAACTATAGTCATAGAGTCAAAAAGGGAGCTCTGAATTAGTCTGGTCAAACTCAAATAGAAGTGGGGGTAACTAAAGCATACATAAGGATACCTATGGGTTACATATTGACTTTAAAATCATATTTTATCTTTATCTATGTTCTATTCTATTTTTGTTAATTTTATGACATGTTACCCAATTATATTTTTATTGGGTTCAGCCAGTACTTGGGGGCATTGCACCTGTGTGTTTGACCCCTCTGCTTTATACCCTACCTAAGTCATGAATCTGTTCTATAACAAACCTATTATTTGGCCACCTAGGTCCTATTTGTGCACTTCAAATGGTGGGGAACTCATTAGTTAATGAGATAGCCATTCCATTTTGATAATTATGTTTAGAAAGTTTATTCTTATACAAAGTGAAGTGAGCAGAACCAGGAGAACATTGTACATAGTAACAACAATATTGTACGGAATGATCAATTGTAAAAAGATTTAGCTACTTTGGTCGAAAAAAGGATCCAAAACAAATCCAAAGGACCCATGATAAAAATGCCATCCACTTTCATAGAAAGAACTGATGAGCCCTCAATGAATTTTTTGGCTTTCCTTGTTTTTATTATTTTATTCTCTTTGTGTTTTTCTTTGCAACATGGATAACATGGAAATATGTTTTGCATGAGCTCACACATATGATCAAAAGCAAAGTGTTTGCCTTTTTAAGGGAGGGGGAGAGGAGAGAATTTGGAACTAAAAAGTTTTTTTTAATTATTTGGTAATTTTTTTTTACATATAATTGGGAAACATCTAAGGAAATAAAAATATCTTTTAAAAGAAAACTTATTCTTAAATTGAAATATCGTCTTTTTACTTCTAGGTTTTTATCCATGTTCTCCCCTTTGTTGCTAAACAGAATAAGCAGAATTCTTTGTTTTGTTTTGTTTTGTTTTTTTACTTGAGAGAATTTTCAAATATTTCTGAAGAGCAATCATACCCTCCTAAGACAATTGAGGGATTCAACCTGTGGTCCATTATATTTTTAAATATTATTTTGATGCGGGTTAATTTAATATGAATAGCATAATATCTAGAACATAGGCACTCAAACATGTTTATTTAATTAATGACTTGAATTAATTGGTTTTCTTTATAAGCATATTCATCTTATCTTACGTATTTATAAATATTATTTTAAGAATGGGTCCATAAGCTTTGTCAACCTTCCTAAAGGAGCAATTTTGTCCAATTTGGGATTAATTGTGTTCATATTGGAGCAAAAAAGAAAGTGAAGCACTTTCTTCTCCAGTTTCAAAATCCCATTTTTTTCAAATGATTATGATATGACATAATTTCAAGTTTCAACATTTTTGTGATCACTTTCTCTGAAGTACTCAAGGTTGTCAATGTCCCTGACAAAATGAAGTACTTTCATCAATAAAACATGTAGATAAATCTATAGATGATGTACATATCAATGCTTACATGAATCTATATGCAAATTTGTATTAATTTATGTCTCATATATTGTCATGGGATACCATTCAGTAACGAGTTAGACTAGCTGGCTATCTGAGCTCCTTTCTTACTCTAAATCATGTGACATTGTGATTATCACTGGCCATAATTCTTTTTATGTTTAAATTGGAGAT
Source organism: Gymnobelideus leadbeateri (assembly GCA_011680675.1). Classification (NCBI taxonomy): domain Eukaryota; kingdom Metazoa; phylum Chordata; class Mammalia; order Diprotodontia; family Petauridae; genus Gymnobelideus; species Gymnobelideus leadbeateri. The sequence continues at coordinate 278,842 of WOXC01010463.1, forward strand.
TGGATCAGATGACCTAAAAAGTCATTTCCAGGTCTTCATCAGTGATCCCATGACCTTACACACCTTACAACTTTTCTGAACCTTCATTTCCTCATGTATAAAATAAAAAAGGTTTGAACCAGGTAATATCAAAGGCCCCTCCTAGACCTAATGTTCTTAGGGACCACTAGTTCTTGAAATTTCTATTACAATTTTGTTAACGAAGTTCTTCACGGAAATGAAATAAGAGTGACCTGACCAGAAAGATGTGAAATTAATAGCTCTTAAGAATTCTCAGGATGGATTTGCATCCCATTCTACTTTGATACCTCATTAGTCATAAAGGCTTCATCTAAATTAGCCGATTGTACAACCAAATCTTGATGTCCTCACTCCTCCTTCCTTGTAGTCATAGAGGAAGTATTGGCTCTACTCCTAGGTAAAATTAACCTCTTCACCTATAGCCTTTATCTCATTCCCTCTAATCATTTCTCTAGCCTACGTTTATGAATCATACCTTCTTTATCATGAATCTTCCAATTTTATGTTTAATGGCTTTCCTTTTTATCTGCAAATATATTCAGGGGAAAATATAAATAAAAATAATTTTCATTCTAGAATATTATTACTTGTTATACTAAGGTCTGATAAACACTTTCCAGATTTTATATGCATTACCTCATTTAATCCTTACAACAACCCTGTGAGTTATGTATTATTGTATCATTTTATTGTACATTTTACAGAAGAAGAAATTGAGGCTTAGAGTAGTGAAGTATTTTACCTAGATTCACAGAGATTTTAAGAATTTGAAGCAGGACTTGAGCTTAGGTTTTATTGACTCCATGTCCAGCACTCTTTGTGCCATCTATCTGACTCGGTACAGTATTACTCCATCTCTTCATCCTATCATTCCTGCACCTCTTGTGTCTTGGGATTCCTGATCCCTTTAAGATTCATGTCAAAAGCCACACAAGGCTTTTGCTTCATGTTAAGACAAAAGAAAATAAAGCCAAGAATAGAAGCTTGAAAGATACCTCTTATTTAAAGAATGGGAAGAAAATAAAGAATGGTTAGGTAACATGATGAAACACATGATTTAGGAAAATCAGCTGATTTGGTTAGCTGATTGGGGATAGATAGATCTGGGGAGAGACTTGAGACAGAGGGAGGAAGGCAGAGACTTCAGGTACCCTTCAACAATAATCCAAGCAAGAGGTTATGAGGAGCTGCCAAAAGATCATGGCAATGTGAGTGGAGAGCAGGCATCTATCCCAGAGGAACTGTTAAAGTATAAATGGAAAGATTTGATAACAGATTGGATAAGTAGGATGAATGCAAATGAGAAACTGAGGATGACATTGAGGTTATGAATTTGTATGACTAAAAGGGTCCTGTTCCCCTTCATAGTAATATCAAAGTTTGCAAAAGGGGAGGATTTGGGGTAAATGCAATCAGTTCTGGTTTGGGCATGTTGAGTTTGTTTTATAACAGTGTGGAGCTATAGGGATAAAGACTCTTATAGTCAGAGAAAAAATGATGAATATAATTGGCTCAAGAATACTTTTGTATATATATTTACATATGTATACGTATATAGATTAATATTTGTGTCTAAGGGTAGCTATCTCTAGGTCTCTAGGGTAGGCAGGGGAGGGGAAAAAAATAAATGTACATGCTGCATTTATCATATATTTAAAAGGAAGAGCAAGTTGTACAGAAGAGATTTGTAATTTCATGTGCAATCATTTTCTTCTCATTTTACTATTTTAGGGAAATGCTTGTCTTATTTCATAAATTAAAACTAAACTAAAGGAAATTTTTAAAAATAATCAAGAGATAAAATCTGTTGACACGGACTAATTTTGCAGTCCTGTGCCATTTAAGTCAATCAGAATGATGATGATTATTAAATAATATCTGAATAATAAAAAAGATTGAGTGTGAGGAAAAGGTAGCATCTTACAGTGAAGAGAGTACTGAATTTCAAGTCAGAACAGGTGGGTTTGAATCCTGTCTCTTTTACTTACACATTGGTGACCTTTGACAAGTCACTTCAACTCTCTGAGACTTAGTCTTGCCATCAGTAAAATGACAGGGTCCAACTAGATGACCTCTAAATTCCCTTTGTTCCCTAAATCTATGATCCTATTACCACTGTTCTCTTGGTAATGTTGTGTCTGTCTGAGCACTCTACCTATGCATTCTAGAAATATAGAGAGGATATTCTGTATTAAGAAAAGGTAACCATCAAAGACTTTGGAAAGCACATGGAAAGCATATTAATGATGATGATGATGATAATGATAGAAGAAAAGCAGTTGAATAATGTAAGTGGGTGCACAAAAGCACAACCTCAGTTTGATGGAAGCCATGCTCATAATGGAGAATAACAATTCTAAAACTCTGGCCATTACTGTACTGCACATGAATCTAAGGCAATTGCTCCAGTGCTAGATTTATGCTTCTCTAAACTGAACCTGTCACTGAGCCTCCACAGCTGAGCATGCATGCACGGTGAATAATAGCCCTTCCAGTTACTCTAATGGCTGCACAGGTAATGGAAAGACTCCGATTATAGTGGAGCACACCTGTGTAATTACTATATACCAGGAGCTCAAACAAGCCATTTTCCTCCCTTGTATATGAAGCTCAAGGCCTGATACTCGACAAGTTGACAACAAGGGTAATTTCCTCCCTGCCCCCACCTCCTGATTCAGTGTATGGCACTGGAGTGTTGGTTTAATCTCACCTCATCTTCCAAGATCATTGGACTTTATAGGATGGAATGGCCTCATTATGTGACCTTAATGAATTGTGTATCCTATACAAATTGCTGGGCTTTCCGTTCCATTTAAATAGAAATCCCTTGACTTAGTACAACATTCCACTGACATCCATTGTAGAATCACAGTAGGGAGGAAGTGGGAAAACAAATATAACAGTAAGGTTTGAAAAGCAGGTGCCATAGTGATTGTGCTTAGTCTATATCCATTTTCAGTGAATTAGTATAGCTAAGATTTGTTCTTCTTGATTTTGATCCTTAGATTACATTCAACATATATCTATAAATGGAATATTATAGTCTAAATGTTGCACAAGGTAGTAGGATTACAGACATTGAGAGTCACAGAGTCTAATCTCAATAAATTCACAACCTAAAGAGAAGGAAAAAATGTGAACAAATTTCAAAAATATACAAGGAAAAGTGAAAGAAACATAAATGGAAGAGGAGGAATAAGTATTTATTTAATATTTATTGTGTGCTAGCTACTGTGCTAATATTTTTTAACAAATATTATGTCATTTGATTTTCATAACTTCCTGAGGTAGGTGCTATTATTATCCTTTTATAATTGAGGAAACTGAGCCAAGCACAAGTTAAATTATCTGTCCAGGGTCATATAGACTTTACTCTATGCCCACCATTCTATCTACTACCTCAATTGAGGCTATGAGAAATTTGGGAAGGAGCTGATCATTTTCATATAGTGGGTAGGGAGGGAAAAGGTTTTATGGAAGGGGCGAGGAGCCTACAGCCTTGAGGCCATATGTATTCCTCTAGGTCCTTAAGTGTGGTCCTTTGACTGAATTCAAACTTCTCAGAACAAATCCCCTTTATAAAAGGATTTGTTCTATAAAACTTGGACTCAGTCAAAAGGCCACACTCAAAGACCTAGTAGGTTACATGTGACCCTGGTGCTGATGCCACAAGTTCCCTTCCACTGTTTTATGGGATAGGTGATACAACTTGAATTAAAGAAGAGGCTTAAATGAATGGGACTCAGAAGGGGAGAGTTGGCAGGATGATATTTGGTGATTGAAAGAAGCCTAATTTGGTTGCAAAACAGTGTTGTTGTTTGTGTCAAAAGGGAATATTGAGGTAAAATGCTTTGCAAACCTTAAATGTTTTAAACTGGTTACCTTTTATTATTAATAATTCAACTCAATCAACATGTATGAAGTGTTTTCTGCATACAAAGATAAGACCAAATGTGTATTGGTAAATGTTTTAAAACCAGCTATCTGGGGGGAAAATGTACATGCAACACACTTTTTAAAGTTTAATTTGAATTATTAGCATTTTCTCCATCACTTTCTTTAGTCTAGACAGTGAACAAAACAATAAATCAAAACTAGATTTGAAGCATTTGCTGATTTCTGAGGTATAAATTCTGATGCTGAAATTTAACAATTGGCCTTAGTAACAGATGGGAGTTAGCTCCAGCATACCACTGGCCATTGTATAGAGTACGTGAAGGGAGTGGAGAGAGAATATGGGATAAGACTGTATCCAAACTGTAGAGGACCTTGAATTCCAGGATAAGGAAGGTTTTGAGTGGACCTGTTCACAATGGTATATTACAGTGATTACTTGAGCAGTAGAGTGACAGGAGCATCGGAGAAGAGATAATTTATAGAAATAAAGACGAACTATGGTGCTATTACAATAGCTTGGCTAAAAATAAATATATTTCTGAGCCAAGAGAGGTGGAAATAGAAAGTAAGGTATAGAATAGATAATGTAGAGGGAGAATGAACAGGATTTGACCACTGATTGGATAAAGAAGGTTATGGAAAAGGAAGAGTGAACAAATACATTGAGATTTTTATTCTGGTTAAAGGGAAGGACACAATGACAGCAAAAATAGAGAAGTTAGAGGAAATGACAAATTGATTAAGGAAGTGGACAATGAGGAATTTAATCTCAGACATCTTATGATTGAGTTGTTGGTTCATCATCCCACCGGGAAGAAATATAGGACTGGTGCTCTGTGGAAGGGTCAAGGGTAAAGACATGGAAGTGATCTGTATAATGAGACTATTTGATGCCATGGAATAGATGAGTTCACTATGGAGGAGAATTCCAAGATGCAAGAGAAAGCCAAGGACAAAAACATCTTAGGTAATACCTTTATTTAAGGGTTAAATAACAAGGCAAAAAAAGAATCATGATGGAGGTAGGAGGTTAACCAATGTTAATTCCAAATAATATTTGGAAGAATAATCGACTGTCTGGCAATACCAAGTACAGTGTAGTGTATACAGTAGATGCTCAACAATTGCTTATTTATTAAATGAGTGATTACAGAAATATTTTAAATCAAGAAGACCTGCTAAAAGGAATAAAACTGACTATTTTAAGATATAATATAGTTAAATATAGGAGAAGAGAATTACAGTAAGGCAGAAAATGATTCTATTCTCATTTAGGAAACAAAGTTTTTCTCTGGCATATTTGGAGTTCTTCCTGATATTACTGGAATATATGTGCTTTGAAAAAGTAATGTTTCTTCCTTAAGACTTATTTTTTCCTTTTTACCAACTCTAGACACCAGAATTTTCTTTCCACTTACAGAAATGGTATGAAGATGGATGTAGTGATATACTTATAATTTATTTCTAACCATTTTGATTTAACAATTTCAGTTTTTTTTTAATGTAAGCAATGCAAGTTCAAAGAGGAGTAAACCTATCCATTGACTGCGGATGCCTAAATGCAGTGTATTGTAAACAGTAGATGCTCAATGAATACTGAATGAATGAGTGAATTAAAGAAGATCTAAATCTAACAATGCATGACAAAGAAAAAGAATTACCTATTTTAAGACATAATGTCACTAGCTAGAAGGCATTATTAGCTACTTATAATAACAGCAATGGTTGTAATAATTATACTTTGTTGGAAATTCTGAAGAAACTAGGGTGCTTCCATTGTCTCTGCATGGTACTCCCCTATCACTATCCTGTTAATTATTCTTAAGATCACTTACTTTTCATTTGTTTGGGCTTTTTTTTTTAAGTTGATGAGATCATTAAATGTACCAGCCTATCTAAATAAATTTGAAGTGTATTAAGACTTTGTATAGCCTTTGAACTGGAAACAGAAGGATAAAGGGATTCATTTTTAAAGAAATTAAAGTAATAAAGAAAAATGGGTGCACTTTATTTTAAGTGCCCATTAACTAGAGCGGAACACAGACTAAGTTAAAATGGAACTCTCTAGGGAATATACATATGGAACACATGCATTCCTTCACATATAAGCAGTAAGTCATTAGTCCCAATAATCCAACCTCATAGAATAACCATCAAACACATTCATACTTTGTACTCTGGGAAGAAAAGAGAATCTTCATGAAACCTCACTCCTTACGAAAGACTCATTTAACCAGTTGAGATATTTCTTCATTTTACTGATGAAAAATCTTTATCCATTCTTCTCATGTAGCTATTGCAAGATTTAAACAGGGTTGGTGAGGGGTGTAGGGTGGAAGGGAGAATGACACAAAATATTTTATGCAAATCAATGAGTCCTAATTCATTACTTTCAGGGAAAACAACAAAAACAACATTTCTCCATGAAATGAATAGCCAAACTCTATTCATTTGGAGATATTATTCTTGATGTGTTCCAAATATATTAGTTAAATCTTAAAGTTTTCCTGATTTGCCTCAGTAAGCATTTTGGCTAATTACTAGAGTTAATGGTGATTAATAGAACCAATATTAAATACTTAATAAACTAGGTTGTCTGTATCTATTGACAGACAGAAAGGCTCAAGTACCAAAGGTGTCTCTCCCTAAAGTTCTGTCACTACATCTAAAATTCTTTTGGGTCAAACAGAATATCCGTTATTAACACACAAAACCAAATATGTTTATCTGGGCAGCAATTACCTAGCAGAAAACAAATACCTGAGGGTATACAGAAGCCAGACAGGTAAGTTCTAAGAGAGAGCTGGGATCTATGGCACAGATCAGGGACTAGCTTGTTAACATCAGTGGGTTGCTCTGAGTAATGGGGTAGCAAAGGATAATTAGGATCTAAGAACTGGCTAAAAAGGAAAAGGGGGATGGCCTCATAGAGAGGAGAGCCATTTCAGTTAACAGGGTTAAGTTTGAGAATATATCTATATAGGTGAATATTTATGCATATGATTATAACAAAATTTTATCAGAATTATAGTTTCCCAATTTGACTGCATTAGAGTTGCTGAAAATTGCTCAAAACCAAATGAAAAATTAACAAAGAACTTCAGATTTCAAATTTTGATTCCAAATCATAGCACTCCAATTGATGGAGAAGATCTCTGTGAATATCTATCTCTTAGCTTCAGAGACTTGAAATGTAAATATATTTTAGCTCCTAGAGCATCCTTCTCTTTTCTCCTGTCCACCCCAGCAGTATAATAGTAGGCTGGGTTGGGGATGATCTTTAATATAATCCCCCTCATAACCAAGGGAAAACATTCATAAAGTAGCTGACCTAGGTAGGACTACAATCAGTGCCATTCAAGAGAGTAAAGCTAACAGATAGTGTTGACATTTATGTGTATAGCTATTTAAATATTGCAAAATGTTTCACATATATTATCTCCCTTGATCTCTATAGGAAATGAATATGTGACCTTGACCTCATCTGTTCTACTTAGATATTGGAAGTTTCCACAAAAAAGCATTTGCTTAGTACTGTAGTCAGTTAATGGACTTCTTAAGCTGAGATTCCTTAACTCCATTATGCAGAACCTTGGCCTTCTCCATTACTGGAACAGAGGTTTTGTGAAATAATGTTAGTATTATGGAGACAGATTTTCCTCTAACTAGTTGATTAGGTATGGATTAAATTTTTACTCCCGGGGCGGCTAGGTGTCACAGTGAGTAGAGCGTCGGCCCTGGAGTCAGAAGGACCTGAGTTCGGATCCGACCTCAGACGCTTAACGCACACACAAAAACCTAGCCGTGTGACCTTGGACAAGTTACTTAACCCCAATAGCCCTCCAAAAAAAAAATTTTTTTTTTTACTCCCTTGAAGTCTTACCTTTCCTACTTAATCATGGTGTAGATGTCTTCCTGGGTTCTCAAAGGTTATGCTTAGAGTAAAAGTCCTGGCAGATTCTTCTAAGGTTTAAAGGCTTAGAGTTTATGGGCAATGATGATATCATTTCTATTGTTGGAGCATAAACCTAGTAATTTGGTACAGATCTGCTATAAGGTGATATTTTTTTCCCTTAAGGCTTGAAGCCCATCTATTAAATTATAGAAGGCCTGTGATCTATCTCTAGAGGAGAAATTGATTAATGAAATAACAGACCCTAAAGTTTTTAAAGTATTCAAATAGGTTTTAAGAATAATAGCCTTTTATGTTTCATTTTTTAGAATGAAAATGACCTTTCCCTCTTCATTTATTTTGTTAACAATTTTTCCTTTACCAAAATTTAAGTATTTTAAAACAACAAAATTAATGACTGAGAAAACAAGACTACAGAAGAAATCTTTTTGTGTGTTTCTTCTAATGATCTGAATTAGAAGAAACACACAAAAGGATTTCTTCTGTAGTCTTGTTTTCAGATCATTCTTAGACTACTTATGGATAAAACTGGGAAGAGGACAACAAGTACATTTGAAGTGGAACAGATCTTCCAGTTTGTTTGTTTAGTAGAAATTTCTTCCTGCAATTAATACTAGTAGAATAATCACACTTGAATACCACTCCTTCAGCATCTGCTTTACTATGTAAAGAAATGGAAGCAATTTTTAAGATAAAGTCAAGTCACTTGGATAAATTACACATGAATATATACAAAAAATAAATTATATACAGAAGATAGTTATACTAAAGAAGTCACAATTTTTAAGAGTACCCAAACATCAATTTTCAAGATAGCTCAAAGAAAGAATTTCCTTGCAGTAGAAAATCTTTTCAGTATTATTAATCATCATTATTATTTTAACAACTGAGAAGTTATCAAAAATTAATCACCCACGAATGAATTTTCTCATCTGCTATTGATCTCTACTTAATAGTCTTTAAATCTTCCTTATATGATCATTATTTTCTCTAGAGCCTATGGGTAATGGTAATGATGATGATTCATAAGGAAAGGCGGGTCTGGAAATAGTGTGGACCAAGAAGCAAGAGTATGTTGGAAGTATCTCTAAACAACTTTCTTTTTTTTTTTTTTGGAGGGCAATTGGGGTTAAGTAACTTGCCCAAGGTCACATGGCTAGATTTTTTTGTTTGTTTGTTTCTGTGTGCATTAAGTGTCTGAGGTCGGATCTGAACTCAGGTCCTTCTGACTCCAGGGCCGACGCTCTACTCACTGCGCCACCTAGCTGCCCCCTCTAAACAACTTTCAAGAACCCAATGTAAATTTTTCAATGAGAGCATTTTCAAATTAGAAATTGATGATTATTCCAAATCAGAACTTGCTTTAATGTTTTGTCATTTTTATAAACTTAAGAAATTAAGATTGTAGATTGAATTTTAAAATGTGTGTATATATGTATATGTATGTATGTGTATATGTATGTATGTACATATATATATATAGAGAGAAAGAGAGAGAGAGAGACAGAGAGAGAGAGAGAGAGAGAGAGAGACAGAGAGAGAGACAGAGAGAGAGACAGAGAGACAGAGAGAGAGAGAGAGAGAGAGAGAGAGAGAGAGAGAATATAAAATTTCTTCTGGAAAAGCTGTTTGCCTGCACACCCCTGGCAAGAAGACAAGAGAGGAGATGGTATTGACAATATTTACAAACAGGCAAATAGGGTATAGAGTTCCCATTTTCCTTCTGTTACCTTTGGATCTGAGACTTTCTAGTTGCTAGGAAGGAGAAGAGAGTTGCTACAAGGTAACTGAGGCTTCCTGCTCACAAGGCAGGCAAATGCTGGCTGATATGAGAACTGGAGATAACTGGATGGCTACTATGGCCCAAGACTACCTGTGGCGACTGGAGCATGAGGAGCAGGAGAGAAGGCCCCAAGTACCACAGATTGTCCTTTTTTGTAAACTGTGATGTGGTGATGCACTAAAGGGGGTAGATAGATGCTACTTTACACAGCTTCCCTGCCTTCTCTTTTTCATACTCTCTGCTACAGTCAGGATCCCCTATACACATCCTTGCCCCCTACTCCCCTTATTCCCTTATCTATGATCTGTGGCCACTGTCAGCTTGGTAACTCCTTGGCTAACTTTAAAGAATGGGTAGGGGCGGGCGGAGCCAAGATGGCAGAGTAGAAACAGTGCACCCAAGCCACTCTTCCCCCACAACACCTCCAAACTATGTAAAAGGGGACTCTGAACAACTTCTGGAGCCCCAGCACCCACAGAATGACACAGAGAAGCTAACCTCCCGCTGAGGACAGCCCAGCAGCCCTGCAGGAAGGACCATATAATCAAATAATAGAAGTGGAGGAAAAATTGCAAAGAGAAATGAGAAGGATGCAGGAAAAGTATGAAATGAGGGTCAACAGCCTGACTGAGGCAAACAACACCTTAAAAAATAGACTAACTCAAATGGCAAAGGAGGCCCAAAAGGGCAATGAGGAGAAGAATGCCTTAAAAAGTCGAATTTGCCAGATGGAAAAAGAATCTCAAAAGTTCACTGAGGAGATTCATTCCTTCAAAGTTAGACTGGAGCAAATGGAAACTAATGACTTTATGAGAAATCAAGATGCTGTTAAGCAGATCCAAACAAATGAAAGAATAGAAGGCAATGTGAAATATCTCATGGGAAAAACCACTGACCTGGAGAATAGATCCAGGAGAGATGATTTAAAAATTATTGGACTACCTGAAAGCCATGATCAAAGAAAGAACCTAGAAATCACCCTTCAAGAAATTCTCAAGGAAAATTGCCCTGATGTTTTAGATCCAGAGGGCAAAATAGAGGTTGAAAGAATCCACCGATCACCTCCTGAAAAGATCCCAAAAAGAAAACTCCCAGGAATATTATAGCCAGGTTCCAGAATCCCCAGATCAAGGAGAAAATACTACAAGCAGCCAGGAAGAAACAATTTCAATATTGTGGAAACACAATCAGAATAGCCCAGGACCTGGCAGCTTCTACACTGAGGGATCGAAGGGCATGGAATATGATATTCCAGAGGGCAAAAAAACTGGGAATGAACCCAAGGGTCACCTACCCAGCAAAACTGAGTATTTTGTTTCAGGGAAAATATGGTCATTCAGTGGAATAGAGGACTTTCAAGCATTCTTGAGGAAAAAACCAGAGTTGAATAGAAAATTTGACATCCAGACACAAGAAGGAAGAGATGCCTGAGAAGGTAATCAGGGGAAAGAAATCAAAAGGAACTTATCAAAGTTGAACTATTTACATTCCTATATGGAAAAAACAATAATTGTGACTGATGAAATCTTTCTCAGTATGAAAATAATGGAAGAAGGGTGTATGGTCATATGAATACATATGTGAATGTGTGTATATATGTTTACAGTTATACATGGATAGAGGGCACAGGTTGAATTTGTTGGGAAGGGATGATACTTAATGGGTGAAATTATGAGGTGAGAGAGGAAAGTGGCAAGAGGAGATGGAGAGAGACTGGGTAGGGTAAACTATCTCATGTAGAATAAGCAAGGGGAAGTGGTTGCATGGGAGGGGAAGAATAGGAAGGCAAAAAGGCAAAACCACATTCTCATTGAATTTGGTTCTGGGAGAGAATGACATACATACTAAATGGGATATCTCAACCTGCAGCAGAATAGGGGGAAGGGGGATGAGAGGAGGGATGATGGATGGCAGGGCATCCTTGGGGGGAGGGGAGGTTGGAAGTACCCACTATAAAAGAGGGACAGGATCAAGTAGGGAATGGACCAGGTGGGGGGTGGGATGAGTGGGAGCAGCCTTGTACAATATATCTACTATGGTAATGTTTTGCATAGCTAGACATGTACAACATATACTGAATTACTTATCTTCCCATAGGGAATGGGTGACAAGAGAGGAAAGAAATGGATCTGAAATTCGAGGTTTTAAGACTAAATGTTTCAAATATATATAAATACTATTATCAGTACTCTTTTGCTTGTAATTGGGAGATAAGATGTGCAGGCATTGGGACACAAAGTTTCACCTTCCTCTAATGTAAAAGTCGAAGGGGGTATGGGAGAAGATAGGGGAGAGAGCAGATTGGAGGAAGCGATATCTTATGGGACTGCTATTCTGGGAGGGTGGGTAGGGGCAAAACGGGGGAAAATAATTGTAACTCAAAATTTGGCAGAAATGAATGATGTAAAACAGAAGTTAATAAAGCATTTGTTTAATAAAAAAAAAAGAATCGGTAGGGCCAATGACTTATGACTGCATATGGGGATAATTATAAATATTCCAACAAATATTCCCTACAATCTCAAAGCCCCAAAAGACAACGGAAAAATATATGGGGGAACACCAGGAGACAGCAACAAATTATTAACATTGAAGAAGTTGCACAAAAGACGCCCCTGAGGGCAAGGGTAACAAAAAAGGGAAGTGACCTGTAGCAGAAGTGAAGAATGACAAATGGACCAGGCAAGGATGGCACAAAAGCCAGAGGGAAATCTTCAGTGTAATAGTAGATCCTTAGTAGGAAGATGGAATGAAGAATTGTGCAGAAATAGATTGCATAGATGGACTACTATCTGCGATGATAGAGAGAGTATCTACATTGATGAGAGAAGAACACCTTAAAATTATTCATATTTCTCTAGTGAAATCATTAAAACTTGCTAAAAGTTGTGATTTTTTGTTTATATAAGACTGAGTCTCCCCGTCTCATCTGGGGAAGTCCAAGGGTCCTCCCCATCTGTTCTCCACTGTACTTGGCATGGGAACCTTGGCCTGTTTTGTTTCTAAACTGGCCCAGTTCACCCCTCCTCAGGCAGCCTGGTGTTTCCTTGATCCATGGGCTCACCATATTAATCCCACAATTTAGCCCAGTGCTTCTCAGAACTCAGAACTTAATAAACTCACCATCCTCGGCCTCCCAGGTTGCGGGGTTTATAGTGTGTGTCCCCAGGTTTAGCTTTCTTTTTCTGTGAAGTCAGGTGAAGCACAAAGGCTTAGTGGGATGAAAAGGAAGCCTGTATTTCCAATAGTTTTCTATCTTATGTTCTTTCTAAAGACCTAAATGAACACTGTTGTTCTGCAAAAGGTCCATGTTAGTTTTTTCATCTAAAAAAGGTCCCTTAATAAGTAGGACTATTTACAATGTAATCACTTTCATTGCCCAGGATAAAGAAGTACTTAACAGAGTTGGAATTAGGCCAAGCCCAAGTTTAATCAACAGACACCTACAGACATTCAAGAGAAATTAAGTTATTGCCACAAGCCTAAATATGTATAATGATAGTAATTGTATTTATTCAAAATTATTTTTTCAAATATATACCACCTCATTATTCACAAAGAATGGAGGGGCACTAATTAATTTTGATAATTGAGTTTTGCTTAGATAAGTTTTTAATGGAAGAGATGCACATTTGAGGGGATATAACCTCATTTCAGATGATAGAGGTCAAGATAATCAAGTCTTGATGGCAACAGCTGATTAGAATGTGTTTCCCTTTCTACCATGTAGCATTTATTGCATTTATAAACCACTCCCTTCACAAAGTCTCAGGGCACACATCAAAAAAGGAAATATAAAAAGAAAGCTTAACCTCTATTCTACATAATTTTTTATGCCAACTGGGCAAAGTTGGTATCAGCAAGCTCTGATTTTCTTCTAGGGATTGTCCTTGGGTAATACCTTACCTAGGGAACTGTGCTAAATTATAGATACTGTTCAATTCCAAAGTTCATCTCTCTAACAGAATACAACCGGATTATATAAGGTTTTAGAGACTAAAATCAATACCTTCAGTTGCACTCAGGAGGGGTGAGGATAAAGGGAAGGATACAACACACCCAGTGAATACTTTGTAAGCACACCCTTGAACAACCGGAAAGATGGCTAAATGCTAACTGGATAGTGCTATTTAATTAATATTCGTAAACATTCTGAAAACCCCTTGGAAATGTGCTAGGCCATAGTAAGCTGTCAGTGACAAATAAATGGGCCATCACTGACTGTGATAGATAGCAGCTGATAATGAAGATGTTCAAGGCAAGGATAAAGAGAGTGAAACCTCACTGATTCAGGCTAATTAGGGGATACCCCTTCCACATTAGTGGAAAAACCTAAATTATAGGGGATTTTTTGTTTAGTTTTGGTTTATAATTTAAGGAAGTGCCCCTTTGTTACTTTCAAGTATATTTGGTTAACTCACTTTAACCTCTAACAAAGGACTTCCAAGTAGTGGCTCAGCCTGGGCCTATTTTAATGAATAGATAAGCTTCATTTGTAATCAAAAGCACCATTTCAACATGCAAATAATTAATGTGCTGAAATAAAAAAAAAACAGTTTTCTTAAAAAGCTTTTAAAATGGCCTCTAGCCTTTTTTTTTTAAAGCATTTATTTAAAAGGATTTCTGAGAATTATGTAAATTATTGTATTTCAAAAACAGATGCCCAAAGTTAGAACCCTTACTAGGGTAGGACTATAGTGCTCTGATCCAGGGTCCTGATGTACTTCTTTCCTTTGATTTGTGGTCCACCACTGATCTGTACCATAGAGTTCTACCTATCTCTTTCACCTAGTTCTACTCCCAAGTTTCTGTCTCAAAGTCTCCCCTCTCCAGAGGCCACAACTTTCTGTTTTCCCAACCCCTGTAATGGTACAGACCAATCTCTATGGGGTCATCCTATTTTCCAGCACAAAAACACTCATGGATTTTGACTGTCCTCTCAGGTACCTCCTCAGCCTTGCCTTGGACTATCCTTAGTTTCATCCTCTGTACTACACCTGGCCATGCACTGTTCCCTGACAGCTGAAATAATTCCTTATTATGATTCTACCTGAAATAATGTGAATTTATTTTACTGGAACTCTGTAGCAGGGCTACTAGAATAAAGTGAAAGCAATGGAGAGTTTAGAAGCGTAATTTTAGGCAGGGCTCTGAAATTTATTATTTAGGGCATCATTTTATGACAATGCTACCCCTACCATATGCATTTTAATAAACACATCTAGGCAGAACTTGCATAGGTCTGCTACCATTTGTACAAAAACACCTCCCATATCCTCCTCTTCTTGCCACATCTCTACACCTACCACTGACTTAATTGCCTTTGTGTCTTCCTGAAACTGCTAGGCCCTAATGTTCCTTTTATGTGTAGTAAAGACGAAAAATGATTCTCTGTCAGTAACCCTCCTCCTCCTCAATGACTATTAGAACAGACTGAAAAGTCTTAGAGTATTTCCAACTACATGTCTTCATTATCACAAATAATACAACCAGAGTTAGGAATGTAACAAATGCAGAAGGCTGTTTTTTTTTCTTTAATATTGATCATTTTGAATTGAACTTTCACTGTAAAAGAATAAAGTTTCATGGAGGTGGTTGCACAAAACTTTTAATGGCATTAACTTTTTGGTGCTTAGTCATGTGAGTCACCAGTTTCCACAAAGGTAGTGAGGACAGAGGTTTCTGAGAACTTCCCTCTATCAGAGGAAGACCAACCCAGGAGAAGTAAAGGAAATACTTAGCATGTGGGGCTTTAACTATAGCATTCCTTGTATGAGATTAATATTATAGCCAATCAGGAAATCTAGGTAGAAAAGAGCTAGTAATTAGTTGGTAACTGCAGGGATGAAAAGAATAGAATTGGTAAGAAAACTTAAATGTCTATTTCATAAGAACTGTCAGCCAGTATCAAAAGGAATACACAGCCATAGGAAAACCAAATTCATGGACTGGGATGAGAAAATTCATTTTATATACACATATGTATCTGCTTTTGAAATGGAATACTTTTACATAGGCTCAGAAGGCCTTTCTAAATGAATGGTGTAATAAAAAGAGCCTGGGGGCCATTTTAAAAGCTATTTAAGAGAAGTGTTTTTTTAAATATAATATTATAAAATGTGTGTGTATATGTATATATGTACAAACACATACACACACATATATATATATACATATATATGTATATATATGTATATATGATATTTTTTCCCACTCCATGTACTGGGCTTTCCTATGGCTATGTATTTCTTTTGATACTAGCTGACAGTTATGAAATAGACTCTAATCCAATAGAGTAAGAAACAACTAGATGGGTCAGTGGATAGAGCTGTCTGGAGTCAGGAAGATGTGAATTCAAATTTGATCTAAAGCACTTCTTAACTGTGTGACCCTGCGCAAGTCTGTTTGCCTTAATATACTGGAGATGGAAATGGCAAAGCACTCTAGCATCTTTGCCAAGAAAACCCCAAATGGGATCATGAAAAATAATACACAATTAAACAACAAAAAAGTGTGTGTTTGAATTTTATTTTTCATCCCAATCAATAAACTGGATTCTCCTATAGCTACAAATATCTTTTGATACTGGCTGACAGTTATTATGAAATACACATTTAATTCATCATTGAAAGAGGCTATTAATATATGTATACACACATATATACACATATACATCTATCATTATCTATCTACTGAGATACCTATATATATATATATATATATATATATATATATTACTATATATTATATTTTGACCTGACATCCCCAAGAAAACAGAAAATTCTCACGGGCCAACCCTGCACCATACATATGTAGAACATCAGTCACAGCAAATAGAGAGATTTTGAATGAGATTGTATAAGTTAATTTACTTTGGTGGCATACTTCCCAGGGATGTACACCTTAATAATTCAGATGATGTAAGTATTTCCAGAACTATCTCAGTGTTTGAGGGGCTTAAAAGGAAAGTGTGGGAGAAAAGAGGTTTTAGGCTATCAAAATGAATGTCTATTGAATCTGTGGGCTAACTTTATTGTTGCATGTCTGTGAAACCTGGATAGCATACCAGCGACATGCTAGGAAATTGAATCACTTCCATTTGAATTGTCTTAGGGAGATTCTGAAGATCACCTGGCAAGATAAGGTAGGGGATGTGAGGGTCCTTTCTTGGGCTGAACTACCAAACATTCAAATTCTACAGCTATAGAGCATACAATTCCTATGGGCTAAGCTAGATGACCTCTAACATTTTCCAGTCTATAGCCCCTTTCCACTAAAACAATTCAATGATCTCGTAATTTCCAAGCCCAATATCCCCTTATCAGTTTTCCTCCTGGATCTATTTGCAGCATCTGATCTAATTGATCAAGACCTCTTCCTTCTTTATATCTCTTCTCTTTGCTTCTATGACATTATGCACTTCCAGTTTCCTTCCTTATTCTTGGTCATTCTTTTTTTTTCTCTTTCCTTTGCTGGCTCCATTTCCTTCTCCAGAATCCTAGATGTAGGCATGCCCCAAAGCTCAAATTTTGCCCTCAAATTTTCTCTATCTATACATACTACTTCATAGGTCTTCCTCACTTTCATGATTTTACTTTCAACTTTACATAGGGGGTTCTCAAGTCAACATCTTCATCCCTTTACTTTATCCTGAATATCACTGCTCCATCTCTAATTCTGATAGGATGTGAACCTTATGAAGACAACAACTGTTTCATTTTTCTCTTTGCATTTCTTAAGTCTACCAAAGCTGCTAGCACATAGAAGTCATTTAATAGATGTGTGTTATTTGATTCATTGATTGAGTTTCCTGGACATATATACTTGAATCCTCCCTCTTTTTTCTTTTTTTTCCTGTCACATCCATCTTAAACTAACTTACTCTATTGATTTCTGTTGATGGCTATTCAATTTAGTTAATCTAGTATTTATTAAGGACCTACTGTGTGCCTGATACCATGATACACCCTCTTGGGATTAAAAAAAAGCAAAAGTCCTTTTGAGAAGACTGTATTCTACTTGCAATGACAACATATTCATATATAGGTATATAGAAAATAACAACAAAAATAATTAAATTAATTAGAATTTTTATAATGCTTTAAGGTTTCAATTCTCCCTCTCTCTCTCTCTTTCTTTTCTTTTCTTTTTTTTTTTTGCTTTTTGGAGGTCAGTTGGGGTTAAGTGACTTGCCCAAGGTCACACAGCTAGTTTTTGTGTTAAGTCTGTGAGGAATGATTTGAACTCAGGTCCTCCTGACTCCAAGGCTAATGCTCTATTCACTGCACCACCTAGCCACCTCAGCTTATTTTATCTTCACAACCATCCTGGGAGGTAGATAGTTTCATTATCTTCCATTTTAAAGATGAGAAAACTAGAGCAGATATAGGTGATAAGACTTGTCTAGGGTCCCAAAGCCAGTGAGTGCCTGAGGCTAAATTTAATCTTATCCTTTCCTGAAGCTAGGTCCAGTACTCTATTCACTGTATAGCTTCTCTGCCCCAGATAGATACAATGAAATTTGGGATGGGGAAGGCATTTGCATTTTAGGAGATAAGGAAAGGATTTGTGTAGAAAGTGCAAGTGGAGCTGTGCCTTGGAAGAAGTTAGAAATTCTAAGAGGTGAAAGTGAGGAGAAAGTTCATTCTAGGCTTGAGGGAACAACCAGGGCAAAAGCAGCAGGGTGGGAAATGGAATATTACGTATGAGGAACAGTAAGAAGACCAGTTCTCCTGGGAAGGTATGTGCATTAAAAGGAAGTAATATGTAATAATGCTAGAAAAATAAATTGGGTTGAGGTTGTAAGTGGATTTAAATGTCAAACAAAGTAGTTTATAGTTGATCCTGTAGGTAATAGGGAGCCACTGGTAAGGCAATGGCATGGTCAGGCCTGTGCTTTAGCAAACTCATTTTAGCAAGCAGTATAGAAGATAAATTTTAGTGGGAAGATAATAGAAATAGGGAGATGATTTAGGAACCTCTTGCACCCATTCTTTCTTTTCCAATTCTATTTTCAACCTTCTAGTCCATATGCCTCTCACCCTA